>CAUYON010053049.1:0-48743 GCA_963573935.1 Arctocebus calabarensis
GTATCAATGTCTTTATCAAGAAAATGCCATGAAGGCTATCTGTAACAGTACGATGAAAACATTTCTGAATGTATATGAATCATGCCCTATGATTGCATCAATGTACAGAATTATGATTCAATAAAATTATAAAAAAAAAAAAATTTTAGCACTCCGGGAGGCTGAGGCGGGTGAATTGCTTGAGCTCATGAGTTCAAGATCAGCTTGAGCAAGAGCAAGAGCAAGACCCTGTTTCTACCAAAAATAGAAAAACTGAAGCAAAAGATTGCTTGAGCCCAAGTGTTGGAGATTGCTGTGAACTATGATGCGTCAGCACTGTACCCAGCGCAACAGCTGAGACCCTGTCTCAAAAAAGAAAAAAAAAATTCTCTACACAGCTATGATTCAATAAAAAAAAAACAAAAAAAACTTTATAAGTCAGCACAACATCACATGCCTATAGTTGGAGCTACTCAGAAGGCTGAGGCAGGAGGATCACTTGTGCCTGGCAGCTAGGGCACCAGCCACATACACTAGGGCTGCCGGGTTCAAGCACTGTCAGGGCCTGACAAAGAACAACTACAACAAAAAGAAGCCAGGTGTTGTGGTGGGTGCCTATAGTCCCTACTACTTGGGAGGCTGAGGCAATAGGATTGCTTAAACCCAAGACTTTGAGGTTGATGTGAGCTGTGATGCCACAGCACTCTACCAAGGGCCTAATAGTGAGAATCTGTCTCAAAAAAAAAATAAATAAAATAAATAAATAAAGTAAAACTTCTATGTTTTGTGTCTTAGTTCCATGTTCTCTGTTTGTATCTATAGGTAAAGGCTCTAGCTGTCACAATACATTAAATGTGATAGGGTCCCCCGGTGGCTGTGATTGTCCTTCCCGTACAATAGTCTCAAATTTTTCTCATTTTTATCATGAACAGTGAAATGAAATTGAAGAAGGGAGGGGAAGAGAAGGTGTATTTGTCTGTGAGATAATGACCCTCGGAGGAATCAGTTGACAAGTTAAACTAATTAATCTCCAGGATAGTCACTCTGTTATACTTTTGCATCTTTGTTTTATCTACTTTGACATTAAAGACATTTTGGTCTTCATCTGGGCAGCCCAATATTGCAAGTCTGTGAGACAGAGAACTGAGCCATTCAAGTAAATGTTATTTATGTCAATTTCCATCAGAAGGAATTCAGTAACAACAAAAGGCCAAATTTCATTTAACAGCAACTCTTGGCCAGTCTCAGACTTGTTTCAAATAGAGCTACCTTAAGTCCATTCTGAGGCAAGACAAGGCATAAAGAGATGGAACAATAATATGTTAAACTTTCAATACGAAAGTTTTAGTCTCTGGATATATAACAGTATATTTTATCCTTTCTGTTTGGATTCAGATCAGCTCTTCTGTTGTTGGTCAAGTGGTGTAATGAAAGGGTACTTTGTTATGAATTACCCTGTTTAAAACACCTCTGTGTCACTAGTGGCTCTATTCTTAGAGAGTGTGAATATAATACTCTTCCCGGACTGTCTGCATGGAATTAATTATGGCAAGAACTGAGTGGCCCTACGCATACATCTAAGTTTACCATACGAGTGTTGAGTCATTGGCAACTGGTTGAAAATCTGAACACTTAGAAAGTGACTCACATAGTCCTACACACACATGCACATATATGTGCACACATGACATATGCCTACATACATATTTTTCCCCCCGTTTTTTTGGACGATCTTTCAGACAGAGACAAAGACAAAGGGACAGGGAGACAGAAGAAGGAATGACCACAGGGCAGAGGGAAGCATAGAAATATAACTTGTAAAACTCGTTTCTTATGGTTGCCTGCTCTTTCCACAGAAGGCAGAGAATTGTTCTTGCAGAGAGTTAACATTATCAGGGTATACGCCCTATGGCAAACACAGTCCTGGAAGACTTTTAGGAGTGATGTAGCTTAAATTAAGTGGAAATCCTCTACTCTAAGGATCTTAGATTCCTGAGTAAAGATTATACTGATAGAGACAAATTGGTTATTTCCACCCAAACCTCCAAACCTTGCTGTTTGGCTTTGTAGGAAAAATTAAAATTATGTCTTTATTTATTTACCTTCACTGCAAAACTTGCATGGTAGAAGTTTATTGATATACAGTGAATCCTTGGTAGGAAATTCCTAATGAGACTAGGAATATTTGTTTTCAAATGGATTTTCAAATTGACCTTGATAGTTTTCAATGTTTCTTAATTAGTGTTTGCAAATCTGCTGATTTTATGAAAAATCTGTTTCTTGCTGTATTAGAGTATAGCATCACAACAAAATTAGCATTCCATATGTTGTTTTGTTAAACATACTTGGTGACTTTCTTTAAAATCCTTTAGGGAATGTTTTTAAATTTGTTGAAACAAATATGCAACACTTGAAAATAAATGGTGTTTATCACCACATTGTTCTTTAATTAAATAAATCATTGCCTGTTTTTGGATTCAGTAGAAATGTTATCACTGAACACATATCCTTCAGAAGTTATTCATAGTGGGTAAGGCCTAGGGACAAACCTTTTGCCTAGGTTAGGAAAAGCAGCTCGGGAATTCTAGCAATCCCATGATAAAGCATGTCTAAAAGGCTGGAATGGAAAAAACATGTGTATCTTTCATTAGGGGTTTCTCTTCTCTAAACAAAATGAGACAGTGTAGCTCCCTCTTCTTAAAATCTTCAGAACTCATAAATAAAAACAGGAATATATTTCATCTGAAATTGGAGAGCGAAGTTGTGTCCCATTGATAGTGCTAACCATTTTAACTCCTAATAGAAATTGAGAGTAGAAAAAGTTGTCATGTCTGTGTCTTCATTTCAGATTTAGTCAGCAAATATATTGAACATGTATTATTTGCCAAACATTCTGCTGGGGTCTAAAGTTTCTACTAGGAATAAGATAGAGACAAATTGGTTATTTCCAACAGCCCTACTTTGACGGCCTCCTAGCGTAGCAAGGGAAATAACTTGGAGCCCAATAGGACTGGGAGAGGGGCTCACTGATGACTTTGCAGAGGTGGAGATGCTTAAGCTGAGTCTTAAAAGGTGAGTGCCAGTTTGTCAAGTAGAAGAAGCAGGAAGGACTATTCCAGATGAGCAACTGTCCTGCAGAAGGCACTGAGGTTTAAGAAAGAGCAGGATGCTGGCACAGTAGCATTTCTTCTAGTGTGTCTGAAGCATGAGCTTTAGGATGGAAGAGGGGTGGTGGGGTGTTTAATGCATTTGGAAAGATTGGCTGGTCTTTGCCCTGTTGAGGAGTTTGGACTTCAACTTGGATGTGGAGAGAGTGAAGAAGTTTGGGAAGGGACAGAAAATTGTCAATGTGGGGAAAGTGGAGAGACTGAAGGCAAAAGTTTCAATTAGAAAGCTATTATCCTGGTCTGGGAGATGATGGCAAGGGCCCTATCTACATTATGCCAGTTGGAATTAACAGGCTCTCCCTTTTAGTTCTGAAAGTTAGAAAGATGGACACATTTCTCTCAAAGGGATGAAAGCTCAGATGGAGTCATGATGAACTCCAGAGTGGGTAGTCAGCAGTTAGTGGGTGCTACCTGCTAACCAGCAGCACCATCCATGGGGAAATAGTAGAGGTATTGATAGGAAAAAATAAGTTCTATTTTGGACATAATGAATTTGAAGTTACAGTCGAACAAATTTGACATATGGATCTTTGCTGGCTCTCATAGCCAAAGAATGGTTTTCCCCTCTCTTAGAGGTTTAAGGCTTTTCCTTCCTATGAGAGAAGTGTCCCAGGAAGTGAGGGGGTTTAATTTCTGCCCACAGCTGACTACCACTGCATGCGTGTGGCACTGACGGGGTGCCCTCCAGTCTCCTGCCCTGCTCTCATGCTCTTGGGAGCATGGGGAGAATGCTCTTAAAGAGGAGCGTGGCGCACATTCCTCTTAATCTGTGATTTGCAGTTATTCTTTCATGTCAGACCATCCTTAGGAATTAAGAATTTTTGAAAATTTTAGCTGTTTTTCTTCTTACCTGATTTTTGGGCAGTCAGCTCTTTCTCCCATGCTCTATCAAAGGTGAAGTAGTTTGTATTCTGTCTCTGCTCAAAAGGGCTTGTCAGTTTCTTGGAGTTTATTTTACCTGGTTGCCATCTTACATTAGTTTTAGGAAATACTCAAGAAAAGCCATTATTTGTAGATTATTTGGCCTTTTCTTGTTAGGGTGGAAGATTTTGATAGCTTTTTACATTTGGAATGGAAGGATTACTCCCTCTATAGAATCAATTCTGATAACTGAAAAAGTGGTAATTACTTTAGAACATGATCTGGAAGGCAGACTTAGGGACAGCTGCTGGCAAGTAGTTAGAGAAAATAAAATACTGTTCCCCGGGGATGCTGAAGAGACAAGCTGGGGGTACCAGCCCTTAAAAGTTCATAGCAGAATCTGTGTGTATACTTGTTAGGTTGTTCTAGATTATTGCCCAAATCAGAATAGTTTCCTTTAGACTACCTATACCTGCTGTCTCTCTTACGCCACAACTGGATGACACCACATGTCAACTGAGGGTAGATAAAGCTAAATAAATAAAATAAAACTGGTGTGTTCCAAGACCTGTCATTTGGAAGCTCATAATGTGATAGTTAAAACTCTAACTACGCCAATATAAAGGTATGGGTGGGGGAGGATAGTTGAACAAATACATAGTACTTTTCTTCTGTGAGTTTGATGGGAGGTTGTTGCTGAGTAAAGGTTTTCTGTAAAGGGCCATCCAGATAGGAAATTTTCTCAGCTTTGTGACGCTTCCAGTCTCTGTTGTAATCACTGTGCTGCCACTTAACTCTGCTGTTGCATTGTGAAAGCAGCCATAGATGATATGTACAAATGGAGGCTCAGTGCCTGTGGCTCAACGGGCTAAGGCGCCAGCCACGTACACCTGAGCTGGCGGGTTCGAATCCAGCCCCGGCCCGCCAAACAACAATGATGGCTGCAACCAAAAAATGGCCAGGCGCCTGTAGTCCCAGCTACTTGGGAGGCAGAGGCAAGACACTCTGTTGAGCCCAGGAACTGGAGATTGCTGTGAGCTGTGATGCCACAGCACTCTATCCAGGGTGACAGCTTGAGGCTCTGTCTCAAGAAAAAAAACAAAACAAAACAAATGGATGTGGCTGTGTATCAACAGAATGTTACTTACAAAAACAGGTGGCAGCTGGACTGGATCCTATGGCTGCAGCTTGCCAACCCCTGAGTTGGAGGACTGATATAAAAGTAAGGGCCTGCAACATTTCCATTTTGGTCACATGACATTCTACATCACAGACTTTGGCAAAGAAGCTTATTGAACCCCAGCCTAACCTAATGTAATAAATTGAAATATTTTCCTATAAGACCTGGATTCCACTCCATGCAATAATGATACATAAAAGCATTAAAAATGCTCTTCTTAAAATTTCTCCTGCATGGTCACCCCAAGTTCTTTGTGGAACAAGGGAGGGAATTGCATACATAAATAGGAGGAGTGGATATGTATATACAGGGGAAAAAAATACCTAGAGGGAAACATAACAAAATATTAAACTATTTCTTATCTCTGAGTTGTTGGATTATAGATGACTTATTTATAAAAAATATGCAATGTTTCAAACAATAAGCCTGCATAACTTTTATAATCAAACAAAAGTTATTTTTACAATGAAGAACATTATTATACATAGAATAGAGGAAAGAATGTACTTGAAATTATTGTATATAAGAAGTAATATCAACTTATTCTGTTTACTTGCTTTAAATCATGAATAAGAATTTCAATTTCTTTTTCTGCTGCTTAAATATATGAAGGATATGTCCATCCTTAGGACCACCACTTAATATCTTCAGATGAAGAAAATTGTATAACCTAAAAAGGGTTGAATAGTACTAATCCATGGGACAAAGGTACTTTTTAATATGCCCTCTTATTGAAAGAGCTTGTCCTCACTTCCTAGACCCAAGGGTGGAACGAATCAGATCTCCCTAATGGCCAATTTTCCTCTCTGCTGAGCACTCTACAAGACATATTTATTATTTTAGAGTAGCCTTTTGTATTTTGAGAATTAAGCTAATTTTTCAGCCTCCAAAGGGCTCCAAATTACTCTTGTCTAAGTAAAAGGTACTTGCTAGCATGTTTTTATAAGTAACTATGTTCTTATAAGTAATACAAGACCCAATTTCCAGTATGCTGGGAAGAATGGTAATCCAGGACTGATGACCAAACCCCTAATCTAGAAAAACTGGATTCTGAAGAAGTAGCCTGGACACTGGTTATAGTTTGTGGATGTGGGCAGGTGTTATTCCTGGGACTGGCTTTTGGATAGCTGAAAAATGGAAGAATTTGCCATAATTTTCTTGCCCTTGTAGATGCATTCTGATTTTTTTTATTACTCATCTCCTAATTGGCAGGAATTCCACAGGTAGAATGATCTGGCCCTCTTTACCTCTCTGACTTTATTTCCTACCTACATAACTTCATCCAACTCTATCACTCTGCTTCAGTCTCACTGACCCCTTTAATGCCCCTCAAGTATTCTAAGCAAGCTCATATTTTGGCAGTCTTCTATTTCCTGTTCTGTGTATATGGAAGATTCTTTCTACAGACTTCCATGGGGCTTACTGCCTCATTTTAGGTAGAGCTGTGCTCAAATGCTACCTCAACAGAGAGGTTTCACTTTATTACCTTATTTAAATAGCACTTCCCATTTCTTCTTTATTCTCTTTCCTTGCTTCATTTTTTGTCCACCATTCATCAACATCTGACATAAAATAATGCATATTTTTTGTGATCTTTCTTTCCACTACAATGTAAGTATCATAAAGTCAGGTGTTCCTGACCATAACATATGTTCGGTGCATATTTGTAGATGTTGAATGACTGCTTGACAGGGAGCTTCTACAATACATTCTTCTTTATCTTGGGCTCATGTCTTTTGCCCAGAATATAATCAACTATGAAAGGTGGAATTCAATCATAAGTTACAGTTATTTCCAAAGACACAATTAATAATTAGATCTACAAGTTCCTTTTCTAGAGCCCTGTTTTCAGGACATTTGGCCGTTGTGACTTTAGATTGGCTCTGCTGTTATTTTTACATAGTGTTAATGTGTTCCTGACATATTTCAGAGACCAGGCTTGTCATTTACTTTGAGGGTCCCATGAATTTCTCTCTTACACTTTTGAAATGAAATTTCAGAATTGAATCAAATTTATTGTTTCAATCAAAATGGATTTGAATTACAGATGTCTGATCCCTTAAAAACAGAACTAAAAAAAGAAAGCGTCCATCAGCTTCAGTTCTTGTTTTCTTGTCTCCAGTAAAGAAGAACCAAAGCTTTTCTCTAAGACTTTAAAATTCTGTATTGTGTTAAAAACATTGGTGCATATTAAGCTTAGTACATTGTATTTGTTTATATTTTAAGGTTTGTTTCATCGAGGAAGCTGTATAATCCATGAGCAAGTTGTGTATGCTTTTTTGGAATATGATTATTGCTCATAAAAATGATTTCAATTGAAAATTTTATATAATGGATAGCCTATAGCAATGTTAGATGCACATACCTATATTTATGTCTATAATTTATTTTTTAAGATTCCCTATACAACACTATTTTGAAATTACTAAAGGGGTTTTCCTTCCTTTTTGTTATTCATCTGGGTAATCTTAAAAAATATTGCTGTTATGTTCAATTGTTGGCACTGTTGCAGGCAACTAAAAGCTTAAAATTATTCCTTCCCTCCTCCCCAAGCCACATCTAAAAAGGTCACAAAAGGAAACACACAATTCAAATAATCTCCATGCTGTATCTGAGATTAACTTGGACACAGATGTTTTAACTTACAGTTTGATCTGGCATAATATATACATTTTACAAAATCCTGTTTTGTATTGCTTCTATAAACACTGAAGTCTGATAAAAGTGTATTGATTTTTCTGCTATTTAAAAGCTTTTGAACCAGTGCTTAAAGCAAGTTTTCTCCAAGGCCTAAATTAACTCTTTTAGCTTTTGACTGTGATTTCCGTGTGGGGGTTTGTGTGCGCATACAAGTATGTGTTTGTTTATGTTTGAAATGGATTAGAATGGCAAACCATTTTGTGGTCTGCCATATTTTACTTGCTAGGGATAGTCATTAGACTTTGTTCTTGATTTTTTTTCCCCCCTTAGGAGATGAAATGATTCAACACTATTCATTACTGCTCATTTCCTAACCACACTGTAATCATTATAGGCATAGATATTATCTGAAAAGTTATTGAAAATATTAATGCAACATGAACAGGGCTTTCTTCTCACACTCTGGCCCTTTAAATATGGGCATGATACTTCCTCCTCTTAGTCCTTAGGCCTTTTGTCCAACTGACCTAAGGAAGTGACTTCTGGAATGTCACCCCAGTTTAAGTCTTGCTTTCAGAGTTGTTCCTCACACTGTCTTCTTTATTGTCCAGCTGTCTGACACAAGGTGTGCTTCTTTCCTTATGTGAGGGCAGTGCAGCCACCACAACTGCAGGTAGTCTGCTCTAAATCGTTTTTGTCTTCAGACCAGAATCACAACCCAGAGAACTCCTGGGGAAAAAAATGTGTCCAAATTTAAAATACCAAAAGAAATTGCAAATACAGCAACACTACAACCTTTTGAAAGTACAAAAGGTTGCTGTTAAGTGGAATCTGTTACCTCTTATGATGATATAAAATGACAAGTTCTAAGTTTGACAAGAGCCTAGGTCACATGAGAGCTTATTGGACTTTTTCATTTTCAAAATGTTGTCCTATGAATGATTCCATTTGAGCCTCAGTGTAACTTTCTGAGGTACGTATTTTATTATCAATAGCTTCATTTGCAAACGATGAGAGCGGGCAAATGATAGAGGCAAGAATGTAAATTCTGCATTTTTTTTTTCTTTTCCCGGTCAGAAAGGTCATGTCTCTCTGGATATAATGGGCAAACAAGCATTTAATTCAGTGGAAAGTTAGTTAAATGGCTATTTTGTGGTGGTGTGCCACATTTCCTAATTTTTAAATTATCACACAGTACACTGCACAGGATAATACAGCTAAAAATATTTATTTATCAGTCACACACACACACACACACACACACGCACACACAGACACACCTCTCAAGGACAGGGAACAAAAACAAATGAAAACTTCCTAACTAGAAGCCTATAAGTATTTTTTGTATTTTTAAAGATTCTCGGACTTTCTTCAACAATATTTATAGAAAATTAAAATCTATTTCAATGATTATCATAAAAATACTTTAAGAGAGAATTTGCTCCTCAGCTCCCAGAGGTTGCCCACCTCACTGGGACAGAGCCTCCAATCCACACGGGCCCAGGCACTTTGGATGTGAGGAATGGAACTTTGGATCACTAAAAGCCTCACTTCGGGATATGGATACTGCCAAGGACCTGTAAGTCCATTGCTTAAAATCCCATCTAATGGAGAAAAGATTTAGGAGGCACGGATTTAGATGATAAGAAGACGCAATCTACTTGTAATATGTAAGGAGAGCCCAAGGGGACACTTGAGACCCTCCTTTTCCTCCAGTGGTTGCTGAGCCTTTGGCAAAGTTACTGCTCACCAGGTCAGGAATGTATGAAATGTCATCCTTTTGCTCAACATCTCTTCCCATGTGTCTGTATATCTGCTTATTTTACCCACCAAACTTGCTTTTATTATCTTCAGCTCTGTAGAGCCAACACATCTCTGTAGGAACAAACTGAATCTGATTCCGCTTCTCACATCCCTGACAGAACTGTCAGCTTCATTTCCATCATGAAATCTCGGTAGCTTTTAAGGGTGTCAGAACTCAATGTTTCCCATTCCAGGTTGGACTGGCACAGCTGGGCAGAGAGGAACCATCTTTAGACTTGTGAACTGAGCAACTTGGACTGACAAACCATTGAGAAGATACAAATGTGGGGTTGAATTTCTACTGTAAAAATTCCACTAGTCGAATGAATTCATTGATAGTTGGGAGTTGCATTATGTTATAAAATGATCAGAGCCTTTTTGACCTGTTGTTTATTCTGAAGATAATCATTGTGTTAGAAGGCTTTTAATTTTAAGTCTCCAATCCTGATCTAAATGATTGGGTTGATATTGTTTTTCATTTAATTGAAAAAATAAGTACGCAGAAATTTATGCAGCTGTTCTCTTGCCAAAATATGAAGTAGGTATCCAAAGTTGATGATATGTAGCTTGCTGCTATAAAAATGAAGCCTGCATAGCCACATTGTTATAAAACCTTGCTTTCAATGCAAGCAATATGTGAGTTTCAAGAAAAATTACTATGTTGGCGGTCATAGCTCAGTGCTGATTGTATTACATTCCACAAAATAAGAATTCTTCTAGTTACCCGAAGTTGCTACTGCTTTTATGCTTAGGGAAGACTTACTTTAAATATTTTTGTGGGAAATACTATATTTTTTTCACTTTGCTTTTTAATTAGTTTAAAAACTAATTGCTTTTTCTGAAGGACATAGGGTTAATGCTATAATTATTTTTTCATTTATTTATTCAACATATATTTGCTGAATGCCCATCCAATACCAGTTACAGTATAAACTGGGTCTTACAGAAACCTAGCCATATGAAGAATGGGGAGAAAAAAGTTCCAAGCAGGGAGAACAGCACACATGTCCCTGAGGCGGGAAAGTACTTGGCAAGGTTTGTGGAACTGAAGAACAGTGTGGTTGGAGCTCAGTGAGAGAGATGGGAATGGAGCAAGAAGAGACTGAAAAAGGTAGACTGGAATGCAGTTAAACCTTGAGGGGCTGTTGATGTGCATAGAGCTATTACCCTGAAAGCAAATGGCAAAGTAAATGAAGGGTATAATGTATATATTCTGTGATGCTTCTGATGTCTTTCCCCCAGTTTCTTCCTTCACTGTTAATTCTTTGATTTTGTAGCAGTTGTCATTTCTGATCCCAGTGACTTTTCCTTTTTTTCTTTCTCATTTGCTTTTCTTTGGCCTGGAGAATGTAGATATTCAAATGAATTAGAATTATATCTAAAAGGCGGGTAAAACAACAGTGAGTTTGAGACAGAGACACTGTTCTTGAGGCAAAAGCTGTTAAGCTTTTATAAACGTGCTACTGGCCTCAGTTTCCTCATCTGTAAAAGCAGGCTAGTGACCAAAGCACCATGCAAGTGTCCTAGCTCACCACTCACCACATCTTAATTATCCTCAAGTAAGGACAACAGCATGCCCCGTGCATTTATACTGACTAAGTGAAAGATAAAAATTAACCTGTTGAGAATCACTGTCTAAATGAGTTCAGTACTTAATTATAAACCATCTTTTCTGTTAGTTTTATCTGACTAAAAAAACACATTATGGGAATATGTAAACTCAAGTGCAAATTATGGTTTGGAGTTCCATGTCTAACGATTTCTGCATTGGGAGGAGCATGCTATTGTTTTCCTGTTCCCAAAAATCTAGATTCTGAACTTTCCGTACATAGGAGTGTAAGGTATGGGAGACACACAACTATTAACTCTTTCAGGGAAGAAGCTATTGCTTCTATTTTCGTATCAACTACAGCATTTGTCACAGGATTTAAAGCAAAATAAATGCCTAAGACAATGTCCATTGAATGAATGCATCAATGAAATAAATCCACTGGCTTGAATCTGACTTAAATCTTTGCTAACTGGATCAAAAGTTACATCCAATTACTTTTCTGTTTTTAGAAAAGTTTTTTTAAGGCACCACTTTCTTAAAAATAAAATATGAATATGTGATATTCTAAAATTCTCTGGGATTATGTAGGAATGTATAAGATGATGTTCAAGTGTCTCAGGAGAAGGCAGTTAGTAAGCAACAATTACATAGAAACCAAATAGTCAGATAGTGTTCAACCTCAGCAAGGTATTTGCAAAGTACCAATCAAGTGACTTCTTCCCTTTGCTTTTGGGGTCAGAATCGGTCCACTTACCTTCAAACCTCACTCCTTGCTAATTACGGTGAGGGATGAGATGAAGGCAGGGTGCTGGACGAGTGCTGACAGCTGTCCTGAACGTGGCAACTTGTTTCCTGCAGGCCCGGGTCTGCTTAGCATTACACAGTGCTTAGCTTCGGTCAGGATGTGGTCAGTGTTTTCTGGAAGGTGTGTGAGAAACTGGCTCACCAGGAGAAAGCTCCTGAAAATTTACACCAGGCATGCAAATTTTACTGTAGAAAATTGCCTTTAAAAATTCAGAGGGAAAAGAAAATTTATTGGTTTGGCAGCAAGGAAAATATTTCTTTTTCCTCCCCAAAGGAAAAAAGTTCCACAAGGCTTATAGTCAATACTTGAGAAGAGAGAAATTCATTCCTAGAAGTATTTTGGGATCACTGGCCATAGGGTGGCTTCGGATCATTCATTAATGACAGTATAGTTCTGGAGAGCATTACGGAAGCCAGAGAAGGAGAGATGACAAGTTGGAGTGGTGGTCCTTGTAGGGGCGGCAGGTGCACTGGTAATGCAACAATCCTTGAAGAGCCTGGAGAAGTAGTAGGAAATATGCACTGGATTTATCTGTGCCAAACTTTAATAGGGGTCATCTTTAGTTTAAAGAGCAAAGATCGAAAAAAGCATCTGAGGAAAAACCTTAACACCTGTGGAAGAAATTTAAGATTTTAACCTTATGTTGCAATCTATTTGAAGTATTAATTTTTCCTAATAAGCAGCTAAATTGATGATGTCCTAGGTCCCTGATTGCTTTAGATTTTGATAATGCTGTGACTAACACAGAATGAAGGAAGGGTGTGTCAGAAAGAGTTGGATTATCTCATTATTTCCAAATCAAAAGGTGACATTGGTAGCATCCATGGTGTCATCAGACTTCTGCAAAACAAGAGAAGACGGGATACAAGCAAAGTGGGTAGGTGCTTCATCTTGAAGAAAGCTGTCCTCTGGATTGTTTGACGAGTGGACTGAGAAACCCTGGACTGAGGAAGGGTCTTAGAGGAACAGACATGCATCCCATCACCATGTGTGTGTAAGCACAGGTAGACGCTGTGAGCTCAGAGCTCCTAAAACTGCTTGCTCAGCCTTTCCTAATACCAGAGCAACTTGAAAACAAATCCCATCTTTTACCAAACTGCATAAAGCAGCTCCCCTGGGCCCCTTCTTTGACAGGATTCATTCTGAAATGATCCTGTGTTATACAACCAATACAGCAAATCTGTTACTTTTATAACAGAAGAATCAGACAAAGTCCAGCTGTGGATCTTCAGATTGTCGTCATATTACTCAGGAACAGAACAACTGTTTGAATCAAAGCCAAAGATGTCCTTGAATCATTTGGTATCAGGGCACTAATGAGCTCTGCAGACATTTCAAATTCCTTTTCCTTCCCCTCTCTGCCTCCCCATCCACCTTAACCAGGTGTGACTTAATCCAGTCAATTTTTCCCTTAAGTAATAAGCTGTAACACATATGCTTTGCACACACACACACACACACATTTGTACACATGTATGCATACATACATATATATATATATGAGATTTATAGATATACGTTTTTTTTTTTTTTTTGTATTGTGAAGTGAGTTTTCAAAAGAGTGACTTTAAAGAAATAAGAACCGGGATGGTTCCTGTGGCTCAGTGAGTAGGGTGCTGGGCCCATGTACCCAGGGTGGTGAGTTCAAACCCAGCCCTGGCCAAACTGCAACAACAACAAAATAAAAAAATAATTAAAAAAAAATAAATAAGCACCAGATACTTTTACTGATCTGTTTTATTACCAGGTACATAAAGGTAGAACTTCAATTTTCACTCTGTTGAGGCTTTTAGAGCTGACAGATACCCTAATGATCTGCTAATGCAGCTCTTAGTTATTAGAGATGAAACAACTTAGGCCCAGAATTTGAAGAGATTTACGCATGATCCCCTAGGAAGTGCCTGGTAGGGCTAGACTTGTACGAGGTTATCCAACTCCTGATGCTCTTTCCTCTAGAGCACATGATTTGAGAACCTTATTCATATTCCTTACTCTCCATTTTCCTCCACTTTAAAATCATCTGCTATAAATGAAATATTTTTATTAATCTAGTTTTTCTTAGTGTTTTCATGGTGAATTTGTGAAGTGATGTTACGCTGAAGTCCTGTGTTACATGAGCACATGTAATTTCGGTCCTCTAGCATGCTCACTGCTCCCTGCCCCACCCTCCCACATCATGAGACAAATTCCCACCTATAAGCAGGACTCAAGGCCTCTGTGTGTCTCTGTTCAAAGCAGAACCTCTCCTGGGTGGTCACTCCCTTTACCCTCGACAGCCTGTCTTTTCTGTGTAGTCTAGTATGTCTTTTGTACAGGTGAGCATGAGCACTTCTAACTGAATTATATTTATTTATTCATTCACTCATCCTTTTCTATCTAGAGTTTTACAATAAAAAAGTTAAATGCTTTATATAACAAATTTCTAAATAAATTAGAAATAAAGGTTAAAAGAGGTTTAAGTTTCTGAAGCTATATCTCATCTTGAAGGTGAGGGGCTGTGAGCTTAGTCTTCCAGCAGATTGTGAATCACTTTTCTACTTTCAATCAACTGACACATGTGGACACTTACAAACTTACACGTTACAAATAACATAGCAGTTGCTCCTACAGACACTATGCCATAAAATCTTCACGACAATCCTGGAGAGGTAAGTTGGCATCAGAGATATATAGATACATATGTAGAAGCTGAGCAGCAGAGAGAGGCACACCTGGTCGGAAGTCTGCCATGGAGGTGAATCCGACATCCAAACTCAGCCATTTGTGTCAGTGTTCAAGATCCCTCCCCGCACTACTCTATCCACTCTATATAGCTCCATCTCATTAAGCACCTTCTTTAGCACGCCTATGCTTCAACAAGATGTAAGCAGGTTTGAGAGAGGGATGTTAGAAATTTTGGAAATTTTGTAATAAATTATTTGCATTGTCTGCCTCAAATATACCCATTCAAAAGTCACTGCCACCAATATGAAAAAGTTGACTGTTACACTGTTAGAAGGAGGAGAAGTAGGCTTCCTCAATCCTCTCTTTGTTATTGTTGCCTTTGTTTCTGTTTACAACTAGTCTGATGTAATTTCTTACCTCAGTTAAAATTTCTTTAAAAAAAAAACAACAACAAAAAACCCAACTAACCAGTGAAAAGATAGTTCTTTAATATCTGGAGTAATGGAGAATAGGGGATGGGATGTTTAAGTTACCAATTGATTCAGATCGTAGAAGCTGCTATCTTGTAGCTTCCTCCCACTATTTTTTTTGTCAGAACTTTTAATCCATAGCAGACATACATTTCAACTATTTTTCTTTTCACCTTTTAGAAGTCCTATTGGTTCAGTAACAACAAGTCCTGTTTGTTACATACAAAATGGTAAAAGAAAAAGAGAAGCTAAAACTTTCTTAGTATTCTCAAATTGAATCACTTGTACCTGAATAATTAACAGTTATGGTAATTCTTCTCCTGTTTTGTAAAAACTAAACAGTATTGTTGAGCTATGACAAATCAGTCTTTTATAATTCATTGTCATTCAAGTTTTGCATTTATCAATTAGTACTGAATAGTAAGACAGGCCCTTTTATTTATATAATAAATAAAACTCAGGAAGCTTATTTAGCTGAGTTAATTGAATAATTCAGCTTCAGTGGCAGAGCAGGAATGTGTTTAAAAGAATTAAAAATGATGAAAAGTGTCTATCTGTTGATAGAACAACAGAAGCCAAAATTTGAATGTTAGCTTCAGCTTTGCAGCTTATAGTTACTAACTATTTTGTGTGCTTCCTTGCCACTGTCAGACAAGGGAGACAGGTCTTGGAAAGGCAATAGAGGAAGGAAGAGAAACAAGTCTACCCTTACCAGTGGAAAATTCTTAAATATGGTTTGGTTAGAAGCTATTTCATCCCACCAAAAGGATAAAAAGTCTCAGCAGTGTGTTGAAAGCACAGAAAATGTAAGTCGGGACATCAGAAGGCTCTTAAAAACCTAAACGTTAGTGTAGACCCACATATGTGAAATTCAGTGCCAGGGCAAAAGGCATGGCTGTTTAAAATGTGGTGACTGGTTAGAGTAGTCCAGGTGCTCAGCAAGATTAGAAAGGAGTCCCCAGAATTGTCTTTTATTTTTATGGGCAAAGACTTGGCTGAGTCTGGTTAGAGGCTGTGTTTTTAAATATTTTTCCTATCCTTTCAACTTGCTCATCAAATAAAATATCAATATAGTATAAAACTGACAGGGGTAGAGTTGCTCTGGTTAAAGTGGGAGAGGAGGCCTGGGCCCCCTGCCTTCCTAGACTTTATCCTCTGATGCAGATCCTCAAGCATCAGATTTCCTCAGATTTGCTTAAGCATGATTTTCCCCTGGTATAGAAACCTTACAGGGAAGTGTGATTGGTCATTCTATTTGTCATTCTGTTATCCTGGGCCAACTAGAGTGAAACTCAGACTAGTGGTTCTCAATGTGTAGCCCTAGCACAGCAACATCAGGGTTTCCTGGGAACTCGTTAGGCAGGCAAATTGAGAATAAGGCTCTTGAGTACAACCCAACAATCATGTTTTTTTTTTTTTAATAATTTTATTGAATCATAATTATGTACCTTGGTGCAATCACAGGGCACGATTCATATACATTCAGAAATATTTTGATCGTACTGTTACAGATATCCTTCATGGCATTTCCTTGATCACTATATAAAGACATTAATACTCTACCTTTATTTTTTTTTTTTAATACTCTACCTTTAATAAGTTTCACCAGTACCCTGCCAAGATTTTTTAATTTTGCATTTTTAACAAAAAAGTATCAAATTTATAAGATGCCCGATGATGGCCCTATTAGGCCACCCATTTCCACCAATTTCTAAGACCAGGAAATGCAATTGTTAGAATGTGTCTGGACACAGGTATGAAGTGTCACAGCCCTGCGGAGGGTCCCTCCCTCACACCCTGAGCTGGACCCAGGCATGAGGTGTCACAGCCCTGCGGAGGGGTCCCCCCCACACCCTGAGCACAGCCTGCTCTCTGCAGTTCTGCTCCCCTATCTCAGGTCTCACCTCCTCCCCACAACACATTCCAAAGAACTTCCGGAGAACAGAGATCTGACCTCTGGCTGTTTCTCTTCATCCCCAATTTTCTCCCACCTGCTCTCCCTGTCCTTAGCCCCAGGCCGTTGTTCCCGTGGGCCAGTTTGCAGATTTCCGTGCCTCTGTGCACCCTGCCCCTCCTTTTGCCGTGTCCTTCTCATCTCATCCTCCTGGCCGACTCCCACCCAGTACTGGACACGTCGGTGTTTCCATTGTCAGCTTTTCAGCCTCTACACTGCACCTTTCTCTCTGTTCTTGTTCTGTCCCCCCCGCCCCATAACAGCTCAGTGGGGGCTGAGGTCTGATTTATTCCTGTGTGTGTTCTGCTGCCCCGCCCTGCACAGGCCTCTGATGCTGCAAGTGTTCACTCAATTATTTAATGAAACGTTTATGTTCAATAGTTTTTCTTCTATAGAATTTTTCTTTTATAGATTTTAGTAAATTAATGCATTAGGGTATTATTCCTCTATGCAAATAAAAAGTCTTATATATTTGATACTTTTATTTAAACATGCAAAATTAAAAAATTGTATTCTGGTATTGATGATGTTATTACGGTGTCACTTAGTCCTATTTTAATTTATTTTAGTCAATTGTCAAACATGACTCATGTTATATACTATTATTGTATTTATATATCTAACATAGAGATGTATTTCAGAGTATGCTGAGAGAGATGAAAAAAAGCTATGTTAAATTAAAATGCGGTGTTTTGCATTTATCTCTTTATAAGCCTGCAGATCAAGAGTATAGTAAGTTTGATAGAAGAGTAAGGAAGAGAATAATTAATTCTTCTGGGAGATCTGAGAGCAGTTTGCACAAAGAAAGGTATTTTTAATTTAGGCCTTTGATGATGATGAATACTTTTCCAGGAGGAAGGCTCTTTCTCTGTAGAAAGGTGCCCCGAATATTCTGGGTGTGTATTGAAGTGCTGGGTTCAGGTCAGAGGGAACATAGTTCTGAGGACATAAGTGGAGATAAATTTGGAATGGCAGAGAGAAACAGGTGTTTGTGAATCTTATAATAACAATAAATAGCAATTATGTTATGATAGCCTTTCCTGTTTACTCTGAAGTAAAATATTATTTTTATTTTGTAGTTGGATCACCACCATCATTTTGTTGACAGGAGTTTCTAAAAATTAATGGATTACAAATAGATCACCTGACCAATAAATAAGATGTTAAAATAAAGAGTCAACATCCATAAAGTGAATCTAATTTATTTTTTATTTTTACATAAACATATTTATATTAGGTTTCTGCCTTTTGCCTTCACAGAATTAAAAAGACTTAATATTTAATAACAATAACAGTGTTTAAGGTAAGGACTAGAAACAAAAACCTCAAAAAGAATGAAAGATAAATACATTCAGAAAAGAAATCAGATGATTGCTGCATTGAAATATTAAGCAAATAATAATAATGCAAAGAAAATAACATTCACATTGTCAGATAAGAGTATGTCTATTACAGAATGCTTTGACTCTGATGTTCAGTATGGAGTCATCAGTTAACTTATTTTTTTCCAAAGTCTCAAAAAATATACAACTAATATTTATAAATAAAAGTAAAAGATAATTTCAAAAAACAGATCATGCCAAATCTTACAGACAATAGAAAAAGAGGAAATAATTCAAAGTCATTCTTTGAATTATTCATAAGTTTTTTTATCCTGATTAAGTGAATCTAAATTTTTGTAGCTTCATCTTAGTTTGCACTGAAATCATTTTTCATAATGTGCATAAAATACAATTATCAAGTGAAATTTCTCATTACTATATCATATTTAAGTATGTCCTACCATTTAAACTTAGGAAGTATTTTTTTTTCCAGAATTCGTTGCCTTAATGTATTAAGACATGAAATTAAATTGTGTCCAGCTTTCTTTTAGAAGCACAATTTTTGGATTTCTTTCATGTAAATGCATACTCTTTTTTTTTTTTTTTTCTTTTTAAGATCTTAATTGCATTCTCTTGCCTGGGTAATGGATGAATTTGAAGAAAAATGCAATCACATTGTTTGGTTTTATTTTTCCCCTTTGGCATTTCTTGCGAGTGTTCAGACCTCATCATAATTAAAAAAAATTAGGTTGGCATTGGAGCAACTGCACAATCACAAAACTAGTCAAAATTGGCAGAGAAATCGAGAGCTTGGCTGGTGTTTGGGCACTTGCTCTGGCAACTGAAGAGGACATCTTCAAACAAATAGACTACTCCAGCATTTTGGATATCAGGAAGGCTTATTTTAAAATTCTTTCCTATTTTGAATGAAGCCATGACTATTTATGGCTGCAGTCTCTTCCCTGGCATTGCAAACATGGTCTGTCTTGATCAGGACGGCTGGTCTTTAGAATTAGAACTGAGTTCCAACCTATCAGTGGGTCGCAATGAGCCATTTTAATAATTAAGATTTGCAGTCTCAATTCCCACAATAGGAACTCCTTCCTTGCCAAGGTTAATTTACTTCTCAAAGATAAACACATTCTTTTTTTTTTTTTTTTTTTAATTCCCATCCTGGTAATACAGACGCAGTAAGGATAGCCTCCTTTCAAAATATTGGTGCAGCCTCAATATTTTTCATATAAAAGTTATCACTGTCTGTTGCATGGAAGTCAACAATAGTCTTCATATTAGTCTTCTGGTAGTAAAGGTACAAGCCACCTCTGCCCCATTCTTTCTCCACCTCACATCCAGAGTTATTGTGAAATGCAAATTTGATGAGGTTTCTTCCTATTTAAAATCTGGTAACGGATCATAAGACATAAATTATGAACTTACTGGTAAGGCTGAAGGACCAGTGATCATCTGCTCTACCGCCCCCCACCTGTCCATGACCAACCCACCCTTTCTTTTATGCACTTTGCACCCTAACCTTTATTTATTTATTTATTTATTTTGCAGTTGTTGGTCGGGGCTGGGTTTGAACCCACCACCTCCGGCATATGGGGCCAGCACCCTACTCCTTTGAGCCACAGATGCCCCCTAACCTTCATTTTTAAAACTTTTTCTCATTCTTCTATTCTCACGTGATACGTATTTTCTTCCTGAAAGCATCACATTAGTCTCTAAGCCCCTCTAAGTCAGTTGTTCTCAACCTTCCTAATGCTGCGGCCCTTTAATACAGTTCCTGTGGGTCATGACCCACAGGTTGAGAACTGCTGCCCTCAGGGATAGATGTTATTCCAATAATGTTATGCTAATCCCATTATATTTCCCATACATTCTCTATTTCCACACATTAGGACGAATCTATAGGGGCAGTTTACCCTGTTTACCTTTTCTCCTCCTAACATTCTTACCATGTATGAGGTACTCAGTAAGTATTTATTAAATGGATGAGATAAGAAATCTCCAAAGCATGAGTCAGTCAGATACTAAGATGCTTGTCATCAGCAAACAGAAAGGCTTGGTTTAAATTATTTCAACCTCTCCGAGCCTATTCTGAACTGTAACTTGGGAGTGTCTGGACTGTATGAATTCTTTGTTCTATCTGTGCCTAATGGGCCAGGGCTCTACTTCATGATTAAACCAGATATTATGGGTACTGTGCTTTCTTGACAAAGTATTACATATGAGTTACAATGCAAAAGATACAAAGGAGAGAAAATAAAACTATAGCTGGGGAAAGAAGTCCTGAATATGGGAAACCAAAATAGAAGGCATGAATCTTTATGAAACAAGTCAATATTTACAGTTGTCAAGGAAAAGAAGCTAAAGAAGGACAGTATTGGTTGGTTTTATTTTGAGAAATGCTCTTGGGAAGAACTTAGGACACTGCTTAAAATTAGAAAATCCCCGGAAGTGAGAAGGTTGTGTGAAAAATGCTGTCGCGTCGTGACTGTGAGCTCTTTATAACAGCAGAAGAGCGTTAAGGCTGCCCGAAATGAGATTTTTCTAGTTGCAGAGGAGTACCAGGGTGCTATTGGATGACACCAATTTGCAAGTAGGTTTTTTGGGAACATTTTTAGGTCAGTTTGCTCACATCATAGCTATAGACACTGACTCAATCCTACTTGCATTGAAACCTCAAAATTCCCAAGTAATAAGATTCCCTTCCATGGCACTGTGTTGGGAGCAACACGTCCCATTTCTGCATTTTGATTTTCAGTGGACAAGCTTCATTTTTCCAGACTCCCTTAATCCTGTGATACCTTGAGAGGATAAATTTAATAAATGTGAACTGTTACGTATGGATCTTTATAACTGCATTTGTTTATAGGAGTTTGATTTTTTTAGTCTTATAAGAAGTCAAGACAGGAAAATGTGAGCATGTCATTTATAACTGGCCTCAATTCTTAAATGAGATAACATGTGTAAAGCGCCTACCAGGAAGATGAGTGGACACTCAGTAAATGTGATTTCCTATGACCTCTTGTTCACTGCTTTCTCAATCAAGATGTTGGGTCATCAAAATATACGGGGTGGCCATAAAGATGGTGTGAAGATTGCATACAATTTTAAATTGCACATGAACTATACATTTATTTATCCATAAATAAATACTCAACCTTTGTTTGTGTTTATTCTTTCCCATCAAAAACTTTCCAATCTAGATGATGTCCTGCAAAAACCAAAACATTTCCACTCCCGAGGAATAAGATATTAGAACACAAATGCCTTAACACTGTAATTGGGTAAATGAGGTGAAGGCTGTGTTGATTAGTAGGATGTAAACACTCCAATTTGTACAAAAAATCAACACATTGAATCCCTTAATGGCATAAATGTATACATGATCTATGTGCAAATGACTTAAGATATTTGAATCATCTTCTATTAAGTATGACCAGGAGCAATTTTCCATGATGGAGTGAAAAATTGAAAAAAAGAAAATCATAGTTATCAAAGTTTCACTGTCATTAAGTCTTAAGTGTTCTTCTTTCTCATTTTACATGTCTAAATTCTTCTGATGCTGTAAGATTCTATTCAGCGTGTCACAATTACCCTTAAGCCTTTCATAAGTGCCCCACGTGAAAGAAACAGATTTTTTTTCTTTGCGTCCATTGCAGATTATCTGTGTGTATTTCAGGGTCTTGTAGTGAACCTGTTCATAAAATGACAGAGCTGGCAGTGGGGGGTCTGGAGTTATTTTATCCATCCTCCTAATTAAAAGATGAAGAAATAGTGAAAAGAAGTGAATACATTAGTCACTGTCCAGTTTCATATAGAGTTTCTCCAATTTTTATATTTATATTCTCTTCCTGTACATTGATACACGTTCCACTTGCCATCTCTGTGTCTTGATTGAACGCCTTTCTGAAATTCCTTCATAGCAACTGACCTTTATCTACAGCTGCTCAGAGGAAAATATCTGTGTGGTCAGGAGTTTGGGGTATTGTTTTGATTTTTTCCAGAATGTACTTCCTTCTCTTACATTGACACTGTTTTCAAAACTGAACTTATTAAACATTATAATGTCATCTTGGTTGAAATTATTTTCATTCATTTCTTCTACCAACCTCCCGATTGTTCAGGGCCAAGAGTCCCATTTAAGAGTGGTGTTGATGAAGTATTCCTTAATTATTTCAACATGAAAAAGTATATAAAAGAATTATTTCAGCATGAGATCTCTCTTTAAGCATTTATTTTTTTCTATTTTAAATTTCCTCATTCTTATATGTGCATCGATTTGTTCATCAGTTGTTTCACACACTTCTGTCTTAACAACTGGAGTAGTACAATCATCTTATGGGTGTGGTTTGGTTTTTGCCCAGCTCTAGGGCCTTGTATATGTTTAGTGGTGGTTCAATAAGTCTTCTTTCTGCTGGGGGTTACGATTTGCTATATGCCCCATTTTGTAGTCCTTGAGGTTTCTATGAGAGGTTCTTCAGAATATGTTAAGAATCATGTTCCTAGAGACAATATATTAGCTGCTATTTTAGGGGAAAAAATGATGAAGGCCTGGGATGGACAGAAAACGGTATTGGGAAATGTGATGAGGGTGAATGGGTATTTTGGTGGGGATAATTCTGGTTTGCAAAACTGTGCAATTGCACAACTGGTTTGCAATTCTGGTTTGCAAAACTTGAAATAAAATTTCAAGTCGGCATTTGAGAACATAGCTCACAGTCACCAAATAAGTGTAAGAAGAAATTGCATCATACGTTAAGTGTGCGTATTTATTAACTGGTTTCTATTTCCCTTACAAAGTCATTGTGGTAACCCAAAGAGAAAGCAGAGAAGGGTTATTTCAAAGCACTTATCTGTTGGTTCACTTATCCAATGTGTTCAGATAAATGAAATCTGACAGGATTCCCAGCAGAGCTGCTGTCCTGGCATTGATGCTTTTGATTAGACACCAAAGAAGGCCATCTTCAGAGGCTGTTATTTGGATTAATTCCCAGGGCCGATAGCTACCACCACAGTACCTTGAAATAAGAAATACTGTTACACTGCATTCATATGCAAATAGGACAGTGATTTAATATTGCAAACTCTGAAAGAATTGAGAAAATCAACAAAATGGTTCTTTGAAAATTTTGTAACTCTAATAGAAATGAAAAATATAACAGCTTTGTGAGGCACACCAAAAGCACGGTGAAGGGCGCAGCATGTCAATTCATTTTCTCAGAGGATATAATGGACTCTTTATCAAAGTCTCTCTCTGTTACATCACAGAACCTGATTTGTACCCCTTCCTACCAGATTGCTAGCATTAGCGCTGTACTGGGTGACTATAACATCTGGTAAATTGAAAGTAAAAGATAAGCTTTTTTCTTTCTTTTTTAAATATGAAAGTTAGAGCCACTTTAAAAGAAACATCTTTGATAAGGGTAGCATTAATGTACTTACATTAATCAATAAATCTACCCGAAATAGTGAGGCCTTCAGGTGAGATACAGTTCATGGTATTGGGGTGAAATATATGCATAGAGTTTTGATAGAAAATATTTGAATCATTTTATGAATGGATGATAGAAGCTCAATTATCATTGCATGAAATTTTCTTACTATTTTATTTATGCTTAAATAGAGATTTTAAAAATATAACAATCTTAAACAAAACCATAGATTTTTTTTTTTTTTGAAACAGGGTCTGACTCTGTTCTCCAGGCTAAGAGAGCTGAGGTATCAGCTTAGCAACCTTAAACTCCTGGGTTCAAGAGATTCTCTTGCCTCAGCCTCCAAAGTAGCTCAGACAGCAGGCACCCCCTACAACATCCAGCTAATTTTTCTATCTTTAGTTGAGATGGGATCTCACTCCTGCTCAGGCTCATCTGGAATTCCTTAGCTCAAGAGATCCTCCTGCCTTGGCCTTTCAGAGTGCTAGGATTACAAATGTGAGCCTCTGTGCCTGGCTAACCATAGGAGTTTTTGGTTTTTTTTTTCATCTGAAAAAAATTGATTGAAACAATTATTTCTTTTTCGTGTTAATTCATTGTTCTTTTTTTAAATTATTGAGTTCAATGTATATTTCATTTATTATATCTATCAAATTTATGTGTCATTCATGTGTCTATTCAGAAAACCCTTGCGAGGATCGGTGATGCATTATTAGGAAAAAGAGAACAATTGGCCTGATGGAGAGAAAGTGAGAGCCGGTGGTGGTGATGGCTGGTGAAGAGAACTAAAAAGAAGAGAAAATTCTGTTAATGACAGAATGTGTGGCATCTGACAAAAATGCAAAAGGAGCCATATTACTAAAGACAGAGCTTGATGGGGGAGAACTGAGCTGTGCTCTGCTAAAAATACTCTGACCCAATTTTATCATGTATTGACGTTTTACTACATAGAATAGAAAGTTGAGAAGTTTTAAAAGAATTATTTGTTATTTTGAGCTGTTTGCCACTATAGAAATATTCGTAATGTTCATTGGCATTCCTATCAGTTCTGTACTTAAAGTCTAACAAATAGTTCATTACTCCCTTAAAAAAGGGCAAAGACTAAAACATAAATAAGAAATGAACCTTTGAAAAAATGTCAAGTCATAATTTATTACGTAGCACAGTTTCCCAACAGAGTGGCTGCCACTCAAATAACAGTGAATTTGGGGAAAATTTCCATCTAGTAATTTAGAAAGCCCATGATAAGAGTAAAAATCTCAGAGATTTTCTCTGTATAATATACATCAAAAAATACAGTAATGTCTCAGGATATAAAAATCAATGACCACAAGTCAGTTGCCTTTGTATATGCCAACAACAGTCAAGATGAGAGGTTAATTAAGGACACAACTCCCTTCACTATAGCCCCAAAGAAAATGAAATACTTAGGAATATACCTAACAAAAAAGGTGAAGGACCACTATAAAGAAAATTATGAAATTTATGTGTCATTTATAGGAATTTTCCTTTCCTAAGAAAGGAAATAGCAGAGGACTTGAACAAATGGAAGAACATACCATGCTCATGGCTGGGAAGAATTAACATTGTTAAAATGTCTATACTTCCCAGAGCAATTTACCAATTCAGTGCCATCCCTATTAAAATTCCAACATCCTACTTTCAAGACCTAGAAAAAATGATTCTGTGCTTTTTTTGGAACCAGAAGAAACCCTGTATAGGTAAGGCAGTTCTTTATTAATAAAAACAAAGCCGGAATATCACCGTACCAGATTTTAGGCTGTATTACAAGGCCGTAGTGGTCAAGACAGCATGGTACTGGCACAAAAATAGAGACATAGGTACTTGGAATCGTATCGAAAACCTGGAAATGAAATCAACAATTTACAGCTATCTAACCTTCGATAAACCAAACAAAAGCATTCACTGGGGGAAAGACCCCCTATTCAATAAATGGTGCTGGGAGAATTGGATGTCCATATGTAGAAGATTGAAACTGGATGTGCACTTTTCTCCATTCACAAAAATTGATTCAAGATGGATAAAGGACTTAAATTTAAGGCATGAGATGATAAAAATCCTCAAGGACATAATTGGAAAAACACTGGAAGATATTGGCCTAGGGAAAGACTTTATGAGGAAGACTGCCATGGCAATAGCAACAACTGCAACAATAAACAAATGGGACTTAATTAAACTGAAAAGCTTCCATACAGCCAAGGAGACAACAACCAAAGCAAGCAGACAACCTGCCCAATGGGAAAGGATATTTGCGCATTTTGAATCTGACAAAAGTTTAATTACCAGGGTCTATACAGAACTTCAATTAATCTATAGGAAAAAAAACAATAATCCCATACATCAATGGGGAAGAGAGATGAATAGAATCTTCTCTGAAGATGACAGACGAATGGCCAGTAAACACTTGGAAAAATGCTCATCATCCCTAAGTATTAGAGAAATGCAAGTTAAAACCACCCTGAGATACCATCTAACTCCAGTGAGAATGGCCTATATCACAAAATTTCAAAACTGCAGATGCTGGCGTGGATGTGGGGAGAAAGGAACACTTCTACACTGTTGGTGGGATGGCAAACTAATACAACCTTTTTGGAAGGAAGTATGGAGAAAGCTCAAAGAACTCAACCTAGATCTCCCACTTAATCCTGCAATCCCATTACTGGGCATCTATCCAGAAGAAAAAAAAACTTTTATTATAAAGACACTTGTACCAGGCTGTTTATTGCAGCCCAATTTACAACTGCTAAAATGTGGAAACAGCCTAAATGTCCTTCAAGAATGGATTGGTAGGCTCGGCGCCTGTGGCTCAATGGGCTAAGGGCCCACCAAACAACGACGGCTGCAACCAAAAAATTGCTGGGCGTTGTGCTGGGCGCCTGTAGTCCCAGCTACTTGGGAGGCAGAGTCAGGAGACTCGCTTGAGCCCAGGAATTGGAGGTTGTTGTGAGCTGTAATGCCACGGCACTCTATCCAGGGTGACTGCTTGAGGCTCTGTCTCAAAAAAAAAAAAAAAAAAAAGAATGGATTGGTAAGCTATGGTATATGTATACCATGGACTATTACTCAGCCATGAAAAACAATGGAGATTTTGTAGTGTTTGTACTAACTTGGATGGAGGTGGAACAGATTATTCTTAGTGAAACATCACAGGAATGGAGAAGCATGAATCCTATGTATTCAACTTTGATATGAGGACAATTAATGACACAGTGGGGCAGGGAGGAAGGAGAGAGCAGACAGAGATAGAAGGAGGGAGGGGATGAGGGAAAGGGATTTGGCAACATTACCACAACCAGATCATCCCTGGGCTTTCTGTCCTGTAATTCACCTGTATAGTTTTATGTTTCAGCTCATCCCTTAAAATTCTTGCCCTGAATCCCAGGCCCCTGATGGCTTCGTTTCTGATACCAGCTAACAAATTTGTAATCCCAACTTCCTGACAGACAGAACTCCCCCTTGCAGGGACCTCTGAGTTGTTTGCTTTGCGAACCATTCCTGTGCTCGGCACACGCACACACGTGCACGCATATACCCACCTCTGTCTTCCTCTTCCCTAGGGACTCATGTCCTAGGTTCGGAAGTACCTTTGGAATCACATTGTGTCCAACAGATAACAAAACATCAGCTTTGTGCAGAGGTAAGATGGTGAACTTGATCTATCCAGATTTAGGCCAAAGGTCTTGCCCTATCACACATGCCTGAGCAGACACATAAAAAATGGCCATTGACTTCACATTAAATTCAAAAGTCCCAACCCCTTCAGAGCAGCCCTATGGGATTAAAAAGTTCTCTGCCCAGTTAAGCCTGAGACGGACTGACTTAAAGGAAATACAAACAGAGTCTTAAAAAACGATGGGGCATCCTGAATATAGAGGGGGGAACACAACACAGAACTCCTCAAACGTAACCCTCAGATGCTCTTGAACATGCTCGCAGAACCTGCTTTGGAGAAGAATACTTTTTTTCCTTCTCTGTGACCATCCTGAGGGCTCTTTGTTTCAAATTATCTGTGTTTCTCTTTAGTTGTGAAGTCCAGAACCAACATCTGTGTCAGGAACGGGCTCACCTGGGTAGCCTGGACTTGAAGGCCACCTCCCAGTTCCCACACCACCGGTTCCTTTTTCAACAACTCAATGTCCCACTTGGCTGTTCAACCACAAGGCAGCTCTGCTAACCATAGAGTGCTTGTTTACCACCTCGCTCGGCTCTCCTTGCATTCTGCAACATTTCCTTCCTTATGTACCATTTCTCCCCCAGACGCCGCAACCTGTCAAAGAATTGGCCATGGCCTTTGGTCGGTGTTTCTCCAGCAGCTCTGCAAAGCCCTGGGGGCTTCCTCCAGCAGCTCTGCAAAGCCTGGGGTTTCCACAGAGTTCCTCCCAGGCTGCCTGAAAAATCATGACTTGGCTCTTGACCCCTTTGCCAACGCACCCAAATCAAGCTCTGTGCTTTTAGGGATTTCATAGCAAGGCCTGTGTGAGACCAGAAAAAGAATTTCCCAACTAAGTAATTTGAAAACTGCTCATTTAGATTATTGTCCATTCTCAGGCAAATAGTGTCAAGAGTCCTAGGAACAACCTGAAAAGTTGTATAATATTCTGATGTGGCAAGCAAACCTTTCGTAATCACCTCGTGGGTTCCCTGCTCGGTGACTCTCTAACCTTTGTAACTGAAGCTATCTGAGCCCCACCTCATCCCTAATCTGCCAATGTCTGAGCCAAGCCTGACATATATCAGGGGATTCCCAGACCTGTGAAGACCTCGGACGGTCAGGACTGGATCACACCACCTGCTACTCTTGGCCTGGCTCAGAAAACCTGGCACACACTCCTGCCTTGGACCCCACATTCCTGATAAGTGGGTCCCTGTCTTGGCTTTCTGCTTCATCTCAGTCCTTCCTTGTTCCTTCCCCCAGGGTTTTGGGGGCTTCAGTCTCCCTGGTAGGAGCCTGCTCCCTGAATGCTACCTGCCATCTGTGCTTTTGCCAGTTGCCAGGGGTGGGCACTGCCAAGCCCCTAAAGGCCTGTTTGATTTCTGGACCCGAGCCATTCCTGACTCGATCTGCTTTCATCTAAGCAGCTTATTGTTTCTGCCAACCCCAGGCTTAGATTGCCTTTAAAAACAAGTTGATAAATGGAGAGACAGATAAATAGAGTGATAGGTGGACCTTCTGAGCTCAGAACCTCTTTCAAAATAGTCCCTGAACAGATAGTTGAACCCTGGACCTTGTACACACAGCAGCTGGTTCTCTATGTCCCCAGAACTTTCTGTCTTTAGCCACTCTTGGGGGACAAACCTATCCCTTCCCTACATACACTCTCACCAGTTCAGCATGGACTTTGATGTCTTGGCAATGGAAGTTTGTCTTCCTCCTTACACTTGGGGCTAAACTCACGTTCCACTTAAGACCCTGTATGTGACTTTTCCAAGTGGTTTTTATTGCCTAACGCCCTGAAATGTGTCTCCTTTCCTAACAAAGCTACCACTACATTCTGCCAATTTTTTAGAGAGGCCTCTCTAGCAACTGAATCCCTAATCAGGGAGTCTTTCACCTCTTAGGGTCATTGACCTCTTTGAGATTTTCAGGAGGGCTACAGACCTATGTTCTCCAAAATGGCAGCACTAGCTCTTTGTAGCAATTCAAGTTTGAAATTAAGTTAATTAATATTAAATAAAATTGAAAATTCAGTTCCTGGGTCACACTAGTTTTATTTCACCTAGTCAACAGGCACACGTGATTGGTGGCTACTACACAAGACAGAACAGATAGGAAGCCTTTTTTTTTTTTTGAGACAGAGCCTCAAGCTGTCACCCTGGATAGAGTACTGTGACTTCACAGCTCACAGCAACCTCCAATTCTGGGGCTCAAGCGAGTCTCCTGCCTCCGCCTCCCAAGTAGCTGGGACTACAGGCGCCCACCACAACGCCAGGCCATTTTTTTGGTTGCAGCCATCATTGTTGTTTGGCGGGCCCGGGGGCTGGATTCAAACCCACCAGCTCAGGTGTACGTGGCTGGCGCCTTAGCCCGTTGAGCCAAAGGCGCTGAGCCAGGAAGCTTTTCTTTTTTAATCACAGAAAGTTCTATCAAACAATGCATAGACCCTGTTCCAAGAATAATGCACATCTGTATTTAAATGTTGCAGGCAATTTCAGGTGATTTACAGACCCTCTGCTTCCTAAGCCCACCTCCCCAAGGTGTTAGGAACCTCTCTCACAGAGGGATTGGGAGCACCTGGCCATGGGGGGGGGTCTACAAAGGAGGCAAGTATAAGGCCAGTCTCAGCTCACATGTTTTTAGTCCTTTTCCTCTATCTAACACAAATTCTTTTTTTTTTTGAGACAGGGTCCCACTATGTCACCCTAGGTAGAGTGCCGTGGTGTCACAGCTCACAGCAACCTCAGACTCTTGGGCTTAAGTGATTCTTTTGCCTCAGCCTCCCAAGTAGCTGGGAACACAGTTGCCCGCCACAATGCCACAACGCCCGGCCATTTTTTGGTTGCAGCCGTCATTGTTGTTTGGCGGGCCCAGGCTGGATTCAAACCCGCCAGCTCAGGTGTACATGTCTGGCGCCTTAGCCCGTTGAGCCATAGGCGCCAAGCCAGCACAAATTCTTAAGCACCATTCAGGTTTCTTGACAGTTTGAGAAGAAACCTGACCTTTCATTAAACCGTCCCATTCATACAGTTTCATTCATTTACTTATCCAATATTTACCAAGCTCCTACTTTATACTCACTCTGATCTCGCTAAGGGGATACAAGAGTGAGCAAGATAGGGAAGATCCTTGCTCTCATGAAGCTTATATTCTTGTAGGAAAGAAAGACATTAAACAAATAAGCAGCTAATGTTCCCTGCTCTGTGAGCTTAATTTTCTTCAGTACATTTCAGTTCTATTTTTGTAAGTCTGAACATTCCTCTGCTTAAAACTACTCAATGACTTTCCTTCCTCACAAATAGAGTAGATTGAAACCACCTATGGGAATTAAAAAATATATATAGACATATAGATACAGATATGCCAAATGCAGCCAAGGGGATCCACAAATTAAATTATGACTGGGCCATTCTCCAAAGTCAAGGCCATAATCTACCTTTCTCCTGAGAGAGTTCTGTCTATACTTAAATATCTGGGATTACAATACCCAGACCTTCAAGATAAATTTTATGGTATTTTGTCCTCTAATCTCCAGATCGTTTCTGATTTTGTAAGAAATTATATAACCAAATAGGAGACCTAACCCCAGGTAAAGTTTCCAAAGTTTCTTTCAACCTACCTCCCTTACATGATTTTTGCATGGGCAATCCCAGATCTGCTTTTTAATTGCTTACTCCACTGAGAATTTCTCTGATGTTTGCCAGGGTTTTTTTCATGTTCTTTTCAACTTGTCCAGCCACATCACAGATGTTTTTCTTCAAAGATTATGTTTGGGCAAGGCTTGAGTTGGGGTTTTCTCTTCTCCTAATATAATTTTCATTCTTAAAATCAAACACATTGCCACAAGATCAGCTTAATTAAACACACACATGTGTATAAGAAGCCATAGCTTTCTTTCCTTCCTATGAAGTTTTGTATTTCACCACACTTACCAACTTCTCAAAAGATTAACTAGAACCAATCAGTTGGTTCATTTCTAAGATGGCTGAAGGTATCTTTGGTTTCATCTCTATCTCTTTTCTTCCTTTTGTTTCTCTCACGTCACACAAAACACAAAAAACAAACACACTCTGAGTTTACTGGGTAGTTCAAGTCCTCAAGTTGACTAGAAGACATTGGGGAAAAACTGAAAGACAAGAGGTCTAGAGTTTTTCATAACTTTGAAGCCCCTTTCCCAGATTTTTCTGTAAGAATTTTTGTCTTTCTTTTCCCCCAGAGTAAATCAAGTCCTGAGAGTTATAAAACACTTATTTCAGGATGTGTCTCTAAAAGATAAGAACATTTAATAAACACAACCATACTATCATTACCACATTAAAAAAGTTAACAGTGATTTTGTAAGAGCAAATATTGAGGCAGTGCTCCTGTTTCCAATGGTTTCATAAGATCAGGTGTTTGTTGACTTAAAAAAAAAAAAAGAACCAAAATAAAAATTCCACATATTGAAATTAGTTAATAATGTCTATCAAGTCTCTTTTAACATATAGACTATTTGGGGCGGCTCCTGTGGCTCACCGAGTAGGGCGCTGGCCCCATATACCGAAGGTGGCGGGTTCAAGCCCAGCCTCGGCCGAACTGCAAAACATATAGACTATTTGGCTCTGTGCCTGTGGCTCAACTGGCTAAGGCGCCAGCCACGTACACCTGAGCTGGCAGGTTCGAATCCAGCCCAGGACTGCCAAACAACAATGATGGTTGCAATCAAAAAATGGCCGCAATCAAAAAATGGCCGGGCGTTGTGGCAGGCACCTGTAGTCCCAGCTACTTGGGAGGCAGAGGCAGGAGACTCGCTTGAGCCCAGGAATTGGAGGTTGCTGTGAGCTGTGATGCTACAGCACTCTATCCAGGGTGATAGTTTGAGGCTCTGTCTCAAAAAAATATATAAATATATAGACTATTCTTCCAACTTATTTACTAAAGAAATGCAGTTGTTTATTCAGTAGCATTTCCCATGGAGGAATTTTGCTGACTATACCCCTGGTGGTGCAGTTTAATTTTCACTGGATTCTGATATTTGGCTTGAGGCATATTCGATTATCTTTGCAAGTTAAGTCATCAAGAAATTTGAATATATTAATACAAATTCCATATGTTCTTTTCCCCCAAAGAAATACTCCAGATAACTCCACAAATATCCATTCCATTCAGTAAGTTCCCCGTTGTAAAGTTTCAGCTGAGTAATTTACTTTTGAAGCGTGCCTACAAACCAAGAGAAAAGAAACATTTCTTTTTTTGGAAATTGGCTTCCTCTAGATGGCCATTAGAGGGCGACATTTCCCTTAATATTAATATGATGTCTCCAACTAAGTTTTTAATTGTATCGGACTTGTTTTCGTATTTTTGATAAGGTGGACCTCATTATCTACTTTAACTTCTAATCTCGCTTCTGTAAAATGTGACTGTGTTCTCTGCTAATTTGATCTCTGTCCACTCCGCGTCTTTTATGTTAACTACTTCAGTCCTTGACTGTTCCCAATTCTAACCATCAGGCGGCAGCATTGAATAATTAAAGACCCACGGAAAGGAAAAAAAATTAGCTAAGCAGCCTAATAAAAAAGCAGTTTCAGACCCAGCGTGGTGGCTAACGTCTGTAATGCTACCATTCTGGGAGGCCAAAGTGGGAGGATCACTCTAAGTAAGGTGTTCAACACTAGCTTGAGCAAGAGCTAGACACCCCTGCCCCATTTCTACAAAAAATAGAACAATTAGTGCATTAGCAAGAGCTAGACACCCCTGCCCCATTTCTACAAAAAATAGAACAATTAGTGCATGCTACTAGGGAGGTTGAGGCAGGAGGATCACTTGAGCCCAGGAGTTAGAAGTTTCAGAGAGCTAAAATGACCCCAGTGCACCCTAACCCGGTGACAGAGACTATGTCTCCAAAAGGGAAAAAAATGGCAGTTTCACAGGGGGAAGGGCCTTAAGAAGGAAAGAGACAAACCAGACATTTCTAGTTCGTATCCAGCTCACGGCCCAAGGTCAGAACTGTGTAAAATACACACAAAAGAGCCTTTCAGGAGCACGGGAGGCTCACTTGGAGGGAACGTATGCACAATACTTTCCGTGAGTTTGCGGTTTCTCTGCAGGGGGCTTAAGTGCCTTTGGGCACGTGCACGTGAACGGCTAGAGATCTACTGAAGCAAAGGCGCTTTGGCGGGCGCTCGAGGACACATGGCCCGAGACAGGTTTCCGTCCGCGCGTCTCGGAGATCAGCACTCATTCTGCCCCGCAGGAAAGCGGAGTCCAGAAGGCATATGGCTCGCCCGCCCGCACACCATTAGAAGGTTAAACACCTACATTCAGCTAAGTGTTGCGAGCGCAGGCCAGGGCTGCAACTTCACTCACCTTCTCATTCTTCCTATAACAGCCCCCTCCATCTCCCCTACACAACGCTCGGACATATAGGATCCACCTGATAGCAACTGGTATTATATAGAGGTAACAGGAAGTCATGGATCCTTTTGAGATCCACTTAATACTCGGAAAACTGCGAGTGAAACTACCAACGAGGTGGACTGAATCACAGCCTCTCCCCAGCCACAAGCAGATCCCCGGTTAATAAGAAATTCTGTCCTGACTAGAACATCTCTAGACAGCAGCCTAAAACACCCGGACGGGTTGGGGAAGAGAAGCAGGGTCGTTCTCCCTCCCTCCAAACACTACTGGTGTTTCATCTCGGAAAACGAAAGGGGCTCCGCAGAAAGTAGAGAGAGGTGCAGTGCCTGGCCTGGGCCCTGCCCCCTTCTGCTGGCCCCCGCCACCCGCAAGCTTAGCAGCAGCGGCTTGAAAGCGAGCTGCAAAAGCCCAAAGCCTGGATGGCGGGAAGGGGGCACCGCACAGTGGCTTTCCCTTTTTCTTTAAACCGTCAGCTTCGGAGCCTAAAGTTCCGACGCTCTTTCCCCAAGCTCAGCTCCCAGCTCCCAGTTCGCCGGCTCTTCCCCCTCCTCCACAACCAGCCCGCCTCTACATCCGACCGCGGCCTCCAGCCCCGCCTCCGCCGCCGCAGGGTTTCATCAGCGGCCGAGTGAAATCTGCATAGTGGCCACCCCCTCGGAGATCATTGGTTCAGCTTCTGCCTGTCGCAGCCGATGATTGGTAGGCTGATCGGGGTTATTTGCATGCCGGCCGTAGACGGGTACCCAGCTGGGCCGGCGGCCGGCGCGGCGCAGAAGTTTGCAGGGCGCTTTCTCTCCGCCGGGTCCCAGGCTCACGCAGCGCCCTGCGCCGCAGCCTTCTGCCGCCGCCGCCCTGTTCTCTCGAGATTACTTCTCCGCTGAGGACAGGCATTCTGTTTGCTGGAATTAGAGGTGGGCCTGGGGTAGTGCCGAGGAGGAGCGGCAGGGAGCCGTTTCGGGGACAGCTTCTTGTCGGGACTCCCGAAGCGTGGGGGTCCAGCTCCCGGCGAATCTCGCCCACCTCCCGCGGCTGCCGGGCGGGCGATGCGGCCGCGGAGCCCCGCAGCGCAGAGAGGAAGGAGGGCGGCCCGGAGAGTCTAGAGCTTGTTTCTGCCTACTTGACGAAGAGGGCATGGAGTTGTGAGCGCCACTCGCTTGGCGAGGCCTCCCCCGGCAGGCTCCCCATGGCCGGGACGTACAGCTCCACTCTGAAGACGCTGGAGGACTTGACCTTGGACTCCGGGTATGGGGCCGGGGACTCGTGCCGCTCGCTCAGCCTCTCGTCCTCCAAGTCTAACTCGCAGGCGCTCAACTCTTCGGCGCAGCAGCACCGCGGGGCGGCCTGGTGGTGCTACTCTGGCTCCATGAACAGTCGCCACAACAGCTGGGACACGGTGAACACGGTGCTGCCCGAGGACCCCGAAGTGGCCGACCTTTTCTCGCGCTGCCCGCGGCTCCCCGAGCTGGAGGAGTTCCCCTGGACCGAGGGAGACGTGGCCCGGGTGCTCCGCAAAGGCGCCAGCGGCCGGCGGCTACCCCAGTTCTCCGCCGAGGCGGTGAGGCGCCTGGCCGGGCTTCTGCACCGGGCGCTCATCCGCGTGGCTCGCGAGGCACAGCGCCTAAGCGTGCTGCACGCCAAGTGCACCCGCTTCGAGGTGCAGAGCGCGGTACGCCTGGTGCACAGCTGGGCGCTGGCGGAGAGCTGCGCGCTAGCCGCTGTCAAGGCGCTGTCCCTGTACAGCATGAGCGCCGGCGATGGGCTGCGCCGGGGCAAGTCCGCGCGCTGCGGCCTCACCTTCTCGGTGGGCCGCTTCTTCCGCTGGATGGTGGACACCCGCATCTCCGTGCGCATCCACGAGTACGCGGCCATCTCGCTTACCGCCTGCATGGAGAACCTGGTGGAGGAGATCAAGGCCAGGGTGCTGGCCAGCCAGAGTCCTGACGGCGGAGGGGTCGGGGGCGGAGAGGTGTCCGCCGAGGCCCTGGAGATGGTCATCAACAATGACGCCGAGCTTTGGGGCGTCTTGCAGCCCTATGAACATCTCATTTGTGGCAAGAACGCCAATGGTAAGTGCGCAGGCACCTGGCTGTCCGAGGGAGTGAATTTCCTAGAAGAGGCTGGTGGGTGTGCCCATACTTGTGCAGAAAGCGTTTGTTCTGAGGCTAGGGGAATTCATTAAATGGCTCTTGCCAGAGATTGTGCTGAGGGTGACTGGGTTCTAGAGGGTAGAGTTGTAGTTAATGTTCACCTTCCTGTTCTGCGTGGCCTTGTTGACTGTTTGGGGGGCTGCTCACTGATTGGGTGAGAATGAGCCTCTCGACCAAGCCATTCCTGAATCTCTGAGTAAAACTTAACTGCTCAGCCACCCTTTCCCTTACTTGACTGGGTCTGTAGTTGCTGTCCTTCTCAGTAGCTGGGCAAGTTGACTGTGGTTCTCTCCTCAGGTTTTCTCTGCCAGGGGATCCGAGCTCCAAAACCTGAACCTTGAGTAAGTGAGATGAGCGGAGAGGAGCTGGAAGCCCAAGACTTTGTGCTGGGCCTAGGCCTTCCCTGTGTTGAAGGATGCCCTCAGTCAGGCGTACTCTTGGGAGAGGGTAGGGTAGTGGTGGGCACTTAACCCTGTGTGCCCAGGGGTGATGGAATCTGGTGACTTCTGAATCCCCTTCCCAGAAAGGGAACCACATGTTGGTTTGCAGGGCCTATTTTCTAAGCTGCCACCAAACCGAGTGAGCCATTTGTTGAAACTCTTAGGTTGCATTTAAATGCACATATGGGCTTTCCCAAAAGGATGACGACCCACCCAGTAAACCACATTATGGGGAAGGTGTTGGAGGGATGGACAACTGCACATGTCATGTGTGGGAAAAGAACCATTGGGCAGTTGCATTTATCTGAAGAATGGCATGGCTTTAGTGCAAAGGGTGGAAATGAAGCACTTGACTTTGTCCCTGGAGGTATTAATTAGGGTGTGACATGTGACAAACTGCCTACCAGACTTCATTTTTGGGAGTTGGCACCATAACTTATTTAGAATGGTAGTATGGTTAGATGTCCTTACAATCTGATTGGAAGGCTACTTATGCTTCCTTGGGAAACAATGGAAGAGGCCAGGTGGATACTGTTAAAAGTTAAAGGAAGCCAAATTCCAGTGTGGTTTAACCTAATCATGATAGTTGAAATTTAAAATAACAATGTCAGTCACTGCTCTTCACATTTTATATATGAACTCAAGTAATGCTAGCAACCCTATTAGCATTGGGCAGGTACCTATTGTATGGTATTATCCCCATTTTAATGATAGGGAAGGGAAACCAAGGTACCCAGCAGTTAAATAATCTGCCCAAGGGCAGTGCCTGTGGCTCAGTGAGTAAGGCACCGGCCCCATATACCGAGGGTGGCAGGTTCAAACCCGGCCCGGGCCAAACTGCAACAAAAAATAGCCAGGCATTGTGGCTGGTGCCTGTGGTCCCAGCTACTCGGGAGGCTGAAGCAAGAGAATCGCCTAAGCCCAAGAGCTGGAGGTTGCTGTGAGTGGTGTGATGCCATGGCACTCTACCGAGGGTAATAAAGTGAGACTCTGTCTCTAAAACAAAAATTAAAAAAAAAGATAATAATCTGCCCAAGGGTACACACATATTAAGTGGCAGAATTGGACTTTGAATCCAGGCAGGCTCTAGAGTTTAAGCTTTTAGCCGCTGGAGGAGAGGAGACAGCTTGCTTTTTATTAGTCCAGTTCCCAAGGAGAGCAATTAACATGTTAGGCCCCATTTTGATGATACTTAGCTTGGCATACCTTTACATTCTTTGGTTTTGTTTTTAAATTCTGGCACTACCAGAGCAGATGCCTGGAATGGAAGAGCATTTGCCTTTTAATTTTCCTCTTCTTAGGTCAGAGTTGAAGTTAGTCCAGAATCTCAGCTGATGATGTCATTGCTGCTAATTGCACTTCACCCTCCAGGTCTGTGGCATCAACACCAGGAACATCAGCTCTAGGCAAGGAAGTGGAGGGCGGGGGGGATTTCCACCTGTCGTCATAGCTGAGGGGAAGAGTTCCGTATTTTTGGCTGACGGGAGACCCAGACTGATCTCAAAGAAGTGAAGACTCCTAGAAGAAAAGACTGAGGCCCTATTCCTACAAACCAAACAAGAGTGATGGTGGAATAATTCATGCAAAACCAAACAAAAGCATTCCTTTCATGTAGAATGCCCAGCACATTGAGAAACCTCTCTCCAGTTTTTTCTAATTGTAAATGGAGGCTAAGAAGATGAGCTACCTGTCCAGGAAATCCTGAAAATTGCTAGAAAACAGGTCGCTTCCTCTAAAGGGCTTCCAACCAAAGAATTATTTCTTACCTAGGGTCAGTCAGCATTCCTTGGGATTTCCTTTACAAGATGGGTTTCTGATCCCCTAATTTGACTTTTTCCCTACCCCCACCCCAAGTAATCCTTAAGCCATGATAGTCAAGATAGCAAGACTTTCTGTGTGACAGGCAACAAAGCTCCCTGAATGCTCAGAGCCAAAGTGTCTCCCTCTGTACATTCTCTGGTCTCCAGGGAACTCTTGTGGGCAGGGTGACCATTCACTTCCACTTAGTAACAGGGATGCTCATTTTTTATACATGAAAACCAGGGGGGTGGCCACACTAAACAATAACTAGGCTGATTTATTAAGTCTCTTTAGACAAAGTGAAATGAATGTTTAGTAGAGGAGCAATGAATTACTTATGCCTGAAAGCTGGCTTCAGAAGGAAGCTTAAACTGCTTAGGAAAAAAAATGGAGCTCTCCAAACCTTTGTTATATTGAAATTACCCCAAGGCCAGCAAGGTTACAGTTTACACAGCTGAAAACAACTGGGAGAATAGCTACTATGGGAGGGAGCATGCTGGTTAGTATTCTTGTTCTGCTGGTCTACCCTTTACATTATATATTTATTGTTGCTAAGCCTGCTAATTATACAGCAGGGCATATGCATTTGACTCAGCTATATAGAGCTTTTAAAACTTTTAATGTCTTCCAACTAGGAATTTAAAGGTCCTGATCCATCTATTCCTGTCCATTACTCAGAATGCTCGACAAATATGGTTTTGCTCAGCCCAAGACAGAAGTTCTATAGCATTTATAAAACATGATCCCAGCTTCCCAGAGTAGCAGGAGTTATATACTGTTGCTCATTTGGTATCGATATCCCCAGTCCCAGGGCAATGTCATTAAATAATAGTATCTTTTTTATGGGAGGTAGAAAAACCACTTCAATAGGGTAGTGTTTATAAATAGGGCACTTGTGGAAAATAGAAATTTATCCTATCCACCCTCTTCCTCCACCTCCTTCCTGGACTCCCCATATGTGAGTTTGATGCTGGCCATCAATTCTGAGTTTCTTCTTGCCCATTTTTCTTACTAAGCTTTCATGAGTGTCCATGGCATTTCAGAAAACATTCTTCAGTTTCTAGATTCTTGGTTAAATGGTAGGATTTGGGGGAGACTATTCTTACTCTGAAGCAGTATCCAGAATGTACACATCTGTTGCTATAGCATACCAATGAAGAACACGGGCTTTGGAGTCACCATGAGGGTTTAGAGCCCACCTCTGTTATTTATATTATATAAGTGGCCTGCCACAAATTTGTTAACAGCACTTCAGTTTTGTCATCTGTAAAATGGGAGATAACAATAGCACCTGGCTCCTAAGGTTGGTATGAGGATGAAGTGACAGTGTGTATGTAGAGATCCTAGCACAAAGTAAATCTTCCGTAAATAACACAGATTTATTCAATACATATTTTATGAGCCCTCAACCTGGGCCCACCACTGTTAAAAGTGATGCGGATTAAGTGGTAAACAGGGAGAACAGTCCTCATGAAATTTATAATCCAGTGGAGGAGATGAGAAAGAGTAAGCAAATAAGGATTTACTCTTAGTAGTAAGTGTTATTTGCAAAAGAAAAGGGACAGGGTAAAGCAGCAGTCCCCTTTATGGCACCAGGGACTGGTGTCATGGAAGACAGTTTTCCACAGACCAGGGTGGAGGGATGGTTTTGATGTGGGTCTGCTAGCAATTGACTTTTTATGGTCCATGCAGTCAGACCTCTCTGCTAACGATACCTCTATTTGCAGCCACTCCTCAGTGCTACATCACTGCCTCAGCTCCACTCAGACCATTAGTCATTAGATTCTCACAGGGAGAACACACCTGGATCCTCACATGCGTAGTGTATAGTAGGGTTCACGGTCCCATGAGAATCTAATGCTCCCTCTGATCTACAGGAGGTGGAGCTCGGGCAGGGACCCAAGCAATGGGGAGTGGCTGTAAACACAGATGAAGCTACAGGCAGGATTATGAACGAGATAGGCTCTATAGGGTTGTTGTTAAGTCCAATTTGTATGTAACATGGAACAGGTATGTTTATCTGTTACCTATGATAGCCTCCACTCATAAGTGCAAGTCATATGTCTGATATTTGTAACCTGGGGACTGCCTGTACCTCCCTGCTGTGCAGTCTGGTTCCTAATGTGCAGCCTGGGCGTTGGGGACCGTGGGGGTAAAAGGATAGGGTGACTGGGGGTAATTTAAGGGACAGTCAAGGAATGCTTCTCTTCAGAGTTTCATCGACACTAATAACGTCAACACTACTTTCTGAGGACCTTTCTGAATTATTCAATTAGTTACCAGTGAGGCAAGTCTCAACATCTCATTTGCAGTTGAGAAGGAAAAGGTCTGTATCCAAAGTAGGGCTGAAACCTCTCTTCCTCGATGTGGGGTCCATTCAGCGATGAGATCGTCAGGTGGGTTTCCACTGAGAATCAGCTGGAGGAGCAGGGGTTAGCTGAGCTCGCTAGGCGCTGTTCCGTCAGTTTCCATTCCTGGGTAGTCTGAGGGAGGCAGGCAGCTTCACTTCTCTTTGACCATTTTATGGAAGCCAGAGGAGCTGGCAAAACTGAAACAAAGCAAGCTTTGGAAATGAAAACTTATTTTTTTTCTTGCATTCCCGAGAAATGCAGCCTCAGCATTAAGTAGTTAGAGGAACAAGGTGGAGTTGTTTCACATCCCCCTCCAGAAAACTTTTACCTGATTCCCCCGACCCGGACTGGAAGAGCTATGCCACCTTGATAGTTCCACAGCACCCGGGGCATATTCTTGAATCATTTCCTGCTTGCGTCTGTCTCCCCTCAAATTGTGGGCTCGTAGGCATCCGTCGCCTCCCGTGCCTCATGGTTTCTAACATATAACACATTCCACACATGTTGGGCAAATGATAGAACCCCCTGTACATGTTTTTTTATTTTATTTTTTATTTTTATTTTTATTTTTTGAGACAGAGCCTCAAGCTGTCACCCTGGATAGAGTGCTGTGGCATCACAGCTCACAGCAACCTCCAATTCCTGGGCTCAAGCGAGACTCTTGCCTCCACCTCCCAAGTAGCTGGGACTACAGGCACCTGCCACAACACTGGGCCATTTTTTTGGGTTGCAGCTGTCATTGTTGTTTGGCTGGCCTGGGTCGGATTCGAACCCACCAGCTCAGGTGTACATGGCTGGCGCCTTAGCCCGTTGAGCCACAGGCGCTGAGCCGCCACTGTACATGTTTAATTCCAAAATGTGCATTTGAATTCTTTTGATACTTTGGAAGAAATTTCCCTTATTTCTACCAAGGCAGAGAATTTCAAGTTCTTGATGAATAGAGATAGCATTTTGGGGAGTACCCTGCCATAATGCATCATCCAACCTTTCGAAAGCCTAGTTGATAGCAGAGTTCCTAAGACCAGCTGTGATGAGTATGATGTGAAGTGGGTGGGTTGTCAGGCTAGGAGGATGCTCCTGTGTTGGGGATCCAGAGTGGAAGGGTTTGACAGCGGAAGTCTAATATGCTAGGCAGCAGATAAATTAATAGAAGGATTGAGTTGCAAGTTTCCTTAACAGTAGTGATACCAGTCTTCCACTGGCCAGGGCAACTGCCCCAAGGGGTAATTTATGCTGATGACTTATTGCTCAAAAGAAGTTGCATCCGTGTACTCACAATCTAAGAACTAAACCTAGCTAATCAACTGCTGAGATTACCCAGGATGCATAAACACCACCTAAAGTTGTGAAATAAGCCCGAGACAGTTTGCTGCAAATCCCCAAGTCTGTCTGTATTCCTCCTCACCATCAATATTTCCCCTTTGGCCTCTATTCCCACACTTCTGAGCTGTAGTAATAGATCTGACTTTTCCTACAGCACCTTAATTAAGCTTTTTCACATCTGTGATTTTCCTGGGTCCCCATAAGAATCCTGTGAATGGGATGTTCTTTCCCAGAAAGGTCTCCAAGAGCCCAGAATTCACAGCTTGTTAATGGATGGGCCAGAACTAAGTCTCATTTTTGCTCAAGCCCCAAGCCCGTGCTTTTCCTGTAAAAAAAAATCAGAAAATCTAAGGTAGCAAATGCAGGTGAGCATTCACCCCCTTTCACATGGCAGCTAGGGTCAAACTCATAGCAACGGCAGTATTTGTTATAGATCTTGTTTATTAATGGCCTACTGTGTACCAGGCACTTTAAATCTGTTAGGCCAGTGAATCATCAGAACCACAGGTGTATCCCTTCCTCCGAAGGATACTGCTTCTCTGCTTAAATGCTTCTTGCTGGCTCTCCTGGCCCAGGAAGTGTGCCCTGGAGGTGCCATTGATTTTGAGAAGCCATTATTGCTGCTCTTGAGGGGCGGGGAGTTCTGCGGCCCAGGGAGGGCCTTACGGTGTCAGCTGCTGCTGGTGATCAATAAGCTCAGCTGAACAGAAAAGCTACAGAATAGAAAGCTACTCTTCTAAGGAGGGGAGAGTCAGGGAAGGTGGACACACAAAGGACAGGCAGCACCTAAAGGGATCCTGAGTCTAGGCCAGTGGTCTGGGGATCTGAGCTCAATGGCCTTGGAGTGGGCAGAAGAGCCTTCATGCAGGGGGTTGGGTTTCCTCTGAGTCCACTGGGGTGTCCAGCTGCTGAGTGCCTCTCGGTGTTTGGAGTACAGGCAGAGAATGAATTGGCGGCTTAGCAAAGCACTGAAGTGCCCTGGCTGTCCAAGTGGTTCCAGATTGCTTTGCCTCTTACTGACCTGTACCCTCGAGCAAGTCACTCCAAGTCTATACTGTGGGATGAGGGGCCATTGCTTACATGTAGGACAGTTGTGTCTGTTGCATACTGAGGACTCTGGGAATGGCGGGGATGCTACTAGGCTTGGTGGTAAGAGCACAGCACAGGGTGGGGCTGCCTGGGTGTAAGTCCTCATAACCTTCTGTGACCTGGGGCAAGTTGTTTCACTTCTCTGCCTTAGTTTCTTCTTCTGTAACTGGGTTTCTCAGCGTCAGCACTATTGACATTTAGCACTGAATAATTTTGTGTCATGGGGCCGTCCTGTGCATTGTGGGATGCTTTATAGCACCCCCCTCCACAAGCACACACACACCCCAGTCATGATGATCAGAAATGTCCCTAGGGTTTTCCAGATGTCTCTGGGGAGCAAATTCTCCCCTGGTTGAGAAACACCACTTTATAAGACAGAACAGAAGTACCCAACTCATGGGTTGGATGGGGGTTAGTAAGAGTCCCCATAAGGGATTTGCATTGTGCCTGGCACCTAACGTCTTCTCATTATCATTACTTTTTACCAACTGGAGTTGAATGTGTAGATCACAGTCACTTTGCCAAAGTGGGAAACTCTAGTACAGGGGAGGGTCATGACCCCACATTTAAGGGGGATGAGGCTTTGTATTACTCATAAGGCCTTCCTTGGTGACCGTTTGTTTGTGGAGGTAGGTGGAAGTTACAGAACCTGGAAAAAGCACCCTTGTTCAGCAATAGCTGGATTGACCCCCAAGTTTGGGGTTTGGCAGTGGGCGGTGAGATCAGACCTCTCCCTCTGAGCTCATGTGTGCCCCTGCCAGGATGACAGTGACCGTGTAGATTCAAAGCTCTAGGCCCCCGGGGAGCACTTCTGCTGTGGATGTTGGACCCTGCTTGTTGCAGCGGCCACGTCCTGAGGCTCAGAAATGGCAGGTGTTTCGTGTTTTGCTGGCCTGTCACGTAAACACACTTTGTGGTCTTCTTGCTTGTTTTTAAAAGGGCCTAAATGGTTTTGCAGCTTTTGGCTGTGTGCTTGGAGCTGTGTGTTGTATTGGGAGGAGACACTTCAGGAACACAGCCCGAGTAAGCCTGGGAAATGCCACGCTGGCATCGTTAATCAGCTATTTACCAAGCACCAGCTACATCCAAGGCAGTGGGGACAGATTGGAGGGGGACAAGAATAGATCTTGCGGGCTGTAGAGTTAGGATCCAGCAGGGAAAGCATGTATATGGATAGTGGGAAAGGAGTGTGAAGTCGCTGCCTTCAAACCATGGGGGTTGGGGAGGAGGACACTGGCGGTTTCCACTTACTACATGCTGGTGACTGTCATGAGTACTTTTCTGGAGCTATTTCATTTATTCTCCTGGCCCCTCTCTAAGGCAGATGGGATTTCCATCCCATAGATGGGGACTTTGAAGCCTTTGGTGACTAGAGAGCTCAAAGGCAAGAGATAGTCCTCCTGGCTGGCTGGGCTGCTTTGTGGAGGTTACGGCCCGTGTGCCAGTGATTTGGGCAGGCAGAGTTGCGACTGCGACGGGGGGATGTAGTGCAGAGCACACAGAGGCTTCCAGATGGAGGGAGCAGTGCGAGCCAAGACCAGGCAGCCCAAGCCTGTGTCAGAGAATAGCAAGTAACCCTGTTTGGCCGGTAGGTTCCGATATATGACAAGAAGGAGCAGGACAGATAAGACAGTGAAAAGGAAAACTTTCCCACATCTTTTATCCAGATGTTCAGGAGCCTGCCAGAGTGTAGGATGAGAGTTTTCCAAAACTTAGTTTTATAAATCAGAAATCCTGTGTATCTGCTCCCCAGCTCATCTCAACCACAGCCTACAGACCTTGCATTGCCCTTCTTGGTGATGGAAAGCTTGACCTCAGACGTCTACACAACCTCTGCTGTCCTAGCAGGGAAAGCAGTGAAAGAACACCTTCACCCAGCAAGCTGGGGGGAACAGGGATGAAGAAGAAGGCTCCAACCAACCCGGCTTCTCCTGTTGAACTTGGCTTCTGACTTCCATTTCTTCCATGACCCTGAATGTAGCAATTCAGGCCAAAGCAATCTGAGTGAACAAAGAGGGTCAAGCCTGGCAAACTTGTTAAATGAGGCCATTAGATTGACTTCAGCCAACACAAGATTCTTATTGGTGAACATAAGAGATCAGTGTAAAACAGGGGGAGATAAGAAGATCTCAGAACTTTTTTGGTGTTGTTGGTTTTAAATCTGACTTTATCTATAATATTCAAACTTCCCATGTAGGGTTTATCACATTGGAAAATAAGAGCTCAGTTCTTAGAGGTGTTCACTCACATATTCTTTTCTTTCTTTCTTTCTTTCTTTTTTTTTTTTTTTTTTGAAACAGAGTCTCACTTTGTCACTCCCAGTAGAGTACTGTGGCATCATAGCCAACAGCAACCTTAAACTTTTGGGCTCAAGCAATTCTCTTGCCTCGGCCTCCCAAGTAACTGGGACTGTAGGCTCCTGCCACAGCGCCCAGCTATTTTTAGACATGGGGTCTCCCTCTTGCCCAGGCTGGTCTCAAACTCCTGAGCTCAGGCAATCTACCTGCCCTGGCGTCCCAGAGTGCTAGGATTATAGGCATGAGCCACCGTGCTCAGCCCTCACATACTAATTCTTGGTTAATGTATTTTCCAGAGCATTGAAAATAAAGATTTCAAGCATGTTAAATGTTTGATACTGGGTAACCACTTTAGCGCGGTGTCCTCTGAATTGGAGTCCCCAAGGCCTAGCTGAATCCTGCTGACAATAATAGAATATGCTAGATCATCCATAAATGTGCTGGTAACTCTGATATTAGTTGTCCCTGACCTCAACATTACAAAGTGTTCTTGTCACTTGAAAAAGATAAACTTCAAGAATATACTGCCAAAATACGCACACATTTGTAGGTAGTGATTTGAAGGCCCACGATTTGCTTTCTAAAACTAAGCTGAGGAGAGTGAAGCCCATGATGAAAAAATTAAACAGGAAAACTAAACTTGGAAGTGCTGGAGGTACAAGGTTTGGGTTGAGGAGAGATTAAATCGGACCTCAAAGAGTATGAAGCAGGCCTTTCAGTGCCTGAAAACCATCCCTACAATTGAGGCCAAGTGTTTATTGAAACCTTTACCACTTTTTTTAGTCTGTACCTTTTAAAATAAGAAAATCAGTATTTGCTTTGAGGAGAGCTATTAATAAACACAAGCCCAAGGCTCACACACCAAGTGAGTGTCTACGTACAAGCATCTAGAACAATCCAGTGCAGAGAGCTCAAGATTTGGATCCAGAAAATTCTGGGGTGGAGCTTGGCCCCTCCATGACCTATGTTGAGTGAATCATTCTGTCTTCTTGGATCTCTCTCTCTGTGGTGTGGAGAGGTTGAACTACATTCTCCAGGGGCCTTTCTGTCTCTGATAATGTTTCTAGACCCCACACGGACACTGTGAAATCATTTTCCTAAGGTCAAGCCCTGTAATTAGTATCCTTGGGAAATGAACAACCCAGGTTGGAGCTGGATGTGCTCTCTGAAGACCTGGCTTACTGGTGGGACTAAACACCAGCCTTTCAATATTAGGATTAACTGTGATTACTGTCCTTAGGATTTTCCTTCCCCCTTTCCCCAGAAAGATGAATTCTGTGTGTACAGGACAGCTGTGTCCAGGCCCTGGCAGGCCAGCACCGTGGTGAGATCCAGCTCCGAGGTGACTTCATACAGCCGGAGTTTGAAGCCCGCCTACCCAGACTTGGGTATTTATAGCAGAGAAGAAGCTAGGGAAAAAAATTAAATATGCTACACCCTTCTTTATACTATGTGGGACAGAGACAGGCATTGTGAGGAATTTAGAAGGCAGAGCTGTATAATCCAGCAAGATATTTTTAAATGCTGTTTGTTGCAGTTGGCAGGACCAGTGTTTCAAAGAGGAGGGAAAATGAGAGTAACTGAGAATGACAGGCTGCCAGGAATTCTGAAGGCTTGGACGTGGAGCCCGGTGCGCTGAGGTGCACGGGCTCTAAACTCGGATTTATTCATAGTCACCTACTTTGAGCAGGGTTTGGGCAGGTCGGGATGAGGAGCTAGAGCAGTGGTATGAGTCCTCCGTCCAGCTTCCCCACCAGCCTTCAGATCCCAAGTTGAAAATCAGTGGCATATTCTGGAGAAGGCAGAACATACTAGGGGGAAAAGTCGCATCTGTGAAAGCCAAGGACCTGGTTGTTTCTTCAGTTCATCTCAGCAGCCGAGTAAATCAGGTTGCTCATGGGGACACAGTTTGGAAGCAAGTTGCTTGCAGCTGTTCTTCTGAACGTAATCCTCCCAGGACACGCTGAGCAGGCCAGCGACTATGCTGGGACCCAATTCAGTAGCAGGTGAGAAGGCTTCAGGGCGGAGCTGCCTCTGAAAAGGCATCAGAATGATCCCTCCTGTCCCGTGGAAACTGTGAAGTAATCTTAGCTAGTTGGTCTTTAAGGAGAAAGACAGTAGTTAGAAAAGAGGGGGGTCTTGGGATGAGCAGGGGAGAGGCCAGGAGTTCGGTTTGGGGTGCATTCATTTGTTTATTCAACAAATATTTATTGACTCACTGTGTACTTCACTGGGCACTGTTCCAGGTGTTGGCAATAGAACAGACGTATAAAGGAGACCCAAGAAGGGCAAGGTGCAGACCCTGTGGGTGGTGAGGAAGAGCAGGGTGTGCTGGGGTACCCCAGGAGGCCAGCCTGCCTAGAGAAGACATCTCCTGGCAGAGGGAATAGCGGGGTTCCTGGCAGGTTCAAGGAGCTCTAGGGAGACCCAGGAGGCTGGAGTGAGTGTAGTAGTTGCAGTTATGAGTCAGGTAGGGGCTTGCAGGCCATTGTGCAATAGTTCTCTGGCATTTAATTCTGAGGAATCTAGAAGCCGTTAGAGGACGTAAGCACAGAATGCTGGGTGTAATGGTGCTGCAGCAATCTAGGCGAGAGGGTGGTGGCTTGGGCCAGGGTGGCAGTGGAGGTTGTTGGATGTATCTTGAAGTTAAAGCGAAGGGCTTGCCAGCAGCTTGGATGCATGAGGTGTGAGACAGGAGTTGAGGGTGACATCAGGGCTAGTGATCCGAACAGCTGTAAGCAGGGAGTAGCCCTCGACTGAAGTGGGAGAGCTGTGTGTGGAAGGAGCAGGCTCAGGCCAGAGAGCCCAGTGTGGTTGTGGTTGTTCGTCTCAAACATTAACGTACAGAAATGTCGAATACGGGCCGGCTGGGAGCAGGCCACGTTGAGTTGCAGTAATCACATGATGGGTTGAAATGTCGCCCTTCTTTGCCTTTCCAGAGGGTGGGCATAGTCCAGCAGGGCTGGGATAGACTGAGGAGTTAGAAATTTAATATTCAGCCGGACGATCCCCAGCGGTGAGGTGGTCGTTTTTGCGCCGCCGGCCCACTCTGTGTCTCCTGCGGCCGCCGTGGCACCATGGCTGTGTTCGTTGTGCTCCTGTCCTTGGTGGCAGGTGTTTTAGGGAATGAGTTTAGTATATTAAGATCACCGGGGTCTGTTGTTTTCCGGAATGGAAATTGGCCTATACCAGGAGAGCGAATCCCAGATTTGGCTGCATTGTCCATGGGCTTCTCTGTGAAAGATGACCTTGCTTGGCCAGGACTTGCTGTGGGTAACCTATTCCATCGTCCTCGGGCTACCGTTATGGTGATGGTGAAGGGAGTGGACAAACTGGCTCTACCCCCAGGCAGTGTCATTTCATACCCTTTGGAGAATGTGAGTATT
>CAUYON010053050.1:0-18459 GCA_963573935.1 Arctocebus calabarensis
ATTTTATGCACATATAATTTCTTTACTATTTTTTAATTCTGCTACTATTTTATTCTTTGTTTAAAAAAGAACCCAACAACTTTCTTTTTGTTGATGTCAACATGTTGTGGGGGTACAGATGATTTTGTTTACATGTATTAATTATGTTATGCTTGAGTCAGTGATGTAAGTGTGCCCACAACCCAGGTGGAGTTCACTCTATCCATTAGGTAGGTTTGTCCTGTTTGTTCCCCTCCCTCCCCTCCTGTTTGATTTCACTGAGTTTTACTTCCCCCTGTGCACCTGTGCCCATTGGTTATTTCCAAAATAATAGGGAATACCTGTGGTGGTGTTTTCCCTTAGATACTTCACTTAGGATAATGGGCTCCAGTTACATTCATGTTGTTGCAAAAGACATTAGGTCATTCTTCTTCATGGCTGATTAGTATTCTATGGTATATATAATGTATATTATATACACACACACACACATAAACACCTACCACATTTTGTTAATCCACTCCTGTATTGATAGGCACCCAGGATGATTCCACATCTTTGTAATTATGCTGCAATAAACATTCAAGTGTGGATGTCTTTTTGATAAAATGACTTTTCATTTGCATAAATAGCAGGTAGTGGGATTTCTAGGTCAAATGGTATGTCTACTTTTAGTTGATCTTTGACAAAGCACTCAATAGTATACACTAAGGAAAAGAAGGTCTGTTTAGTAAATGGTGCTGAGACCATTGGATAACCACCTGCAGAAAAATGAAACAGGATCCACACCTCTCACCACTCACAAAAAATTAATTCATGATGGATAATACTTAAATGTAAGACATGAAACTGTAAGAATTCTAGAAAAAAAATACAGGACAAACTCTTTCAGATAATCAGCCATGGCAAAGAATTTATGAAGAAAACCCCAATGGCAATCACAGCAAGACTCCAACAATTTTCTTTTGTTTTTTTAAATCAGTGTTTCTGGTGGCTAAGGAAAATGATCATATTGGTGCATAATTTGGGGGCAGTGGGAGCATTGTCATGATGATAGAGGGCTGGGAAATGAAGAGTTAGCAGCAGCATTTGGTGTTGAGGCATAAACAGCGTTTTTACATAAAAAAAGTATTTCAGGGACTCAGGGTTTCCTCTGTCCTTGAAGCATGCCTTCTGGGTTCCTGGGATTCTCTTTTACCATTATTTGATGCATTCGAATGCTTATTGCAGCACAATTCACTTAACAGAGTACAGCACTGGGGAATTCTCAGTATTCAGGGCAGCCACTTTTCTTCCCAGCACTGGTGCCTGTGAGTTAGAAAAGGGGTATTGTTCTCAGAGGTTGTGGGTGAGGCTAGAGGAGTCGTATATGGAGAATAAATAGCCTCTTCAGAGGATAACCCCACACATGCTATTTGTCTTTCCATTTCCTGTTGCAGTTTACTCAAGTTTGGTTACTTCTCTATGCTATGGGGTTATCTTTTTGTGCATTAGGAACCCCCTAGTTTTTCTCCAAAGAAACCCTTTTATTTAACTACAAGTTTGCCTGACAGCAGTTTGTGGATTTGATACATGTCACATTGAACCCCTGGGACCCTAGTTTCTTCTTCTCCTTCTGGGTGCCCCCCACCCAGCATTAAATGTGTGATCATGGAAAGGGGGCGCATTGGCGTTGGGCTCCCATGAGTGTGGGCCTTTTGCTGCACCTGTGATTCTAGCAAAGCTTTTTTGCCTTTGTAAGACTTGATTTCTTCTTGTGTGAAATAGAGAGCATTGGGATGTTTCAAAAGGCATAGCACATGGCCCGGACACAGGAGATATATTCAGTAAATAACTCCCTTTCATTCCTTGTCTTTGAGGTTCCAGTGTTCTCTGGGGCCAAAGTTCATCCTGCCAAAAAGGCACCATTTTCCAGAGCGTTGGTATCTCTCTCTTATCCTTTGAAGCTATTTTATTTCCCCTGCTACTTGGGATATAAAATATAGAATTTGGAAGTTAGTGGAGATACTTTAAATATTAACTAGTATATTCAATTTAGAAGGAAACGTGTCATCAAGACCAACTTGGTCTGCAGCACTATGGACATTTTTAACCCGGACAATTCTTTGTTGTAAGCTGCTGGTCTGTGCATAGTAGAATGCTTAACAGCCACTGACCACTAGATGTCAGTATCACAACCCTCCCAGAGGCAACAATGAAAAATGTCTCCAGGCACTACCCAATACCCTCTGGGATGCACAATCACCATTGGTTGAAAATCAGTGGTCTTTAGGGAAGGGCAGTTTAGGGGATGATATCTCTTATGTGTTCAGCTTTTCACAATGCAACTGTCATCCTTTCAACGTGAATATTAGGGATCTTATATCTTACAAGCCCGTGTGGTACTCATTCTGACTTTATTTATTTTTATGATTTTTATTTAATTTTTAATTTTTTTATTAAATCATAATTGTGTACATTGATGCATTTATGGGTTTCAATGAACTGATTTGATATACAATGTGAAATGCTTACATCTAACTAACACATCCATCACAATTATACTCTTTTCTTAATAGCTTTGAAATGTACCATTGCATCATGCACATTAGGTGAGGTCCCCCCAAATACCCTCCGTCCTCCTCCCTCCCCTCCCCTCTCTCTTCTCTTCCCTTCTACTTTCTGGACTATAGTTATGTTCATATGAATGTGTAGGTGATTATATATAGATTTCATAGTAGTATTGAGTATAGTGAACATCTTTTTTCCATTTTTGATATACTTTACTAAGTAGAATATGTTCCAGCTCAATCCAGGTAAACACAAAAGATGTGAGGTCTCCATCTTTTTTAGGGCTGCATAGTATTCCATGGTGTACACATACCACAATTTGTTAATCCATTCATGGGTCGATAGGCATTTGGACTGTTTGCATGTCTTAGTAATTATGAATTGTGCTGCAATAAACATTCTGGTGCAAATGTCTTTGTTGTAAAACAATTTTGGTTGTCTGGGTAGATACCTAGTAGAGGAATTGCAGGATCAAATGGTAGGTCTACTTTTAGTTTGAGTATTTGCAAAACTTCTTTCCAAAAAGGTCGTATTAGCTTGCATTCCCACTAGCACTTCCACTTTCCATAGTGCTCTGCATCCATGCCAACATCTGTAGTTTTGGAATTTTGTGATGTGGGCTAATCTTACTGGAGTTAGATGGTATCTCAAAGTAGTTTTGATTTGCATTTCTTTGATGATTAAGGATAATGAGCATTTTTTTCATGTGTCTGTAGGCTGTGCACCTGTCTTCATCAGAGAAGTTTCTGTTCAAGTCTCTTGCCCACATAGAAATAGGGTTATTTATTCTTTTCTTATTGATTAGTTTGAGTTCTCTGTAGATTCTAGTTATCAGATCTTTGTCAGAAGCATAACCTGCAAAATTCTTCTCCCATTCTGAAGGTTGTCTGTTTGCTTTACTTACTGTGCTCTTGGTTATGCAAAAGCTTTTTAATTTGATCAGATCCTAGTAATATATTTTTGGTGTTGCTTCAATTGCCCAGGCAGTCCTCCTTATAAAATATTCTCCCAGATCGATTTCTTCAAGTGTTTTCCCTGGACTCTCTTCTAGTAAATTTATAGTTTCATGTCTTAAGTTTACACTTTTTATCTAGTGAGAATTAATTTTTGTTAAGGGTGAAATGTGGGGGTCCAGTTTCAGTCCTCTACAGGTTGCCAGCCAATTTACCCAGCACCATTTGTGAAATAGGGAATATTTCCCCCAATTAATGTTTTGGTAGGCTTATCAAAGATCAAATGACAATGAGTGGCTGGGTTCATCTCTTGGTTCTCTATTCTGTTCCATACATCTCCCTCTGTCTTTATGACAGTACCATGCTGTTTTGATCACTATAGATTTATAGTATAGCCTGAAGTCTGGTAAAGTGATACCTCCTGATTTGTTCTTATTTCTGAGTAATGTATTTACTGTTCGAGGTTTTTTACAGATTCCATATAAAATGAAGTACTATTTTTTCAAGCTCTTTAAAGTATTACAATGGTGTTTTAATAGGGATTGCATTAAATTTGTATATTGCTTTGGGTAGTATGGAAATTTTAATAATGAGGATTCTTCCAGCCATAAGCATGGTATATTTTTCCATTTGTTAACATCTTCAGCTGTTTCTTTTCTCAGAGTTTCATAGTTCTCTTTATAGAGCTCTTTCATGTCCTTTGTTAGGTAAATTCCCAGATATTTCATCTCCTTTGGCACTACTGTGAAATGAATAGAGTCTTTGACTATATTTTCAGGTTGATGATTGTTGGCATATATAAAAGCTACTGATTTGTAAGTATTGATTTTGTATCCTGAGACACTGTTGTGTTCCTTGATCACTTCTAAGAATTTTGTATGTGAATCCTTGGGGTTTTCCAGGTATAGGATCATATCATCTGCGATGAGTGAGAGTTTAAAATTCTCTGACCGTATTTGGATACCCTTGACTGCCTACTCTTGCCTGATTGCAATGGCTAAGATTTCCATTACTATGTTGATAGCAGTGGAGACAGTGGGCATCTTTGCCTTGTTCCTGATCAGAGTGGATGTGTTTTCAATTTTACATCATTCAACATGATATTGGCTGTGGGTTTGCTATAGATGGCATCTATCAGTTTATGAAATATCCCTTCTATGTCTATGTTCTTAAATATTCTGATCATGAAAGGATGCTGGATATTATCCAAAGCTTTTTCTGCATCAATCAAGAGAATCATATGGTCTTTGTTTTTTATTTTATTGATGTGATGAATTATATTTATAGTATGTTGAACCAACTCTATAACCCTGGAATAAAACCAACTTGAAAATGGTGTATAATTTTTTTGATGTATTGTTGAATGCTGTTTGCTAAGATATTATTGAATATTTTTTGCATTGATGTTAATTAATGATATTGGTCTATAATTTTCTTTCTTTCTTGGGTCTTTTCCTAGTTTGGGGATCAAGGTGATATTTTGCTTCATAGAATGTGTTGGGCAGTATTTTTTCTTTTTCTATGGTTTGGAAAAGATTGTATAATATACTTACTTCTTCCTCTTGAAAGGTTTGGTAGAATTAGGATGTGAATCCTAAACCATCTAGTTCCAGACTTCTCTTTTTTGGGAGATTTTGTATTGTTGATGTTATTACAGTGATTTATATTCAAGATTTCTAATTCTTTCTGGTTGAGTCTAGGAAGGTGGCGTGCTTCCAGGTATTGGTTCATTTCCTTCAGATTTTCATATTTCTGGGAATAGAGATTTTTATAGTAATCATTGAGAATTTTTTGAATTTCTGAGGTGTCTGTTGTTATTTCCTTCTTTATCATTTCTGATAGATGATATTAAAGATTTTACTTTTCTGTTTCTGGTTAGGCTGGCCAAAATTTTCAAAACCGGTGGGGTACTGCAAAGGCAGTCCTATGAGGGAAATTTATAGCATTGGAAGCCTTCATCAAGAAAAATAGAAAGAGAGGAAGCCAACAACTTAATGGGTCATCTCAAACAACTGGAAAAGGAAGAACATTCTAACCCCAAACACAGCAGAAGAAAATAAACAACCAAAATTAGGGCAAAATTAAATGAAATTGAAAACAAAAGAATAATTCAGAAGATCAATGAAACAAAAAGTTGGTTTTTTGAAAAGATTAATAAGATCAATAAACCTTTGGCCACCCTAACCAGAAACTGACTTTATTTATGAGAATACACTTTTTACTAATTTTTAAAATGTTTATTATTATGTAAATAAAAGTTAATTTTTCCTTTGAACTATTTAAAAATGCAATCGATTTTCTTCAACTTGTATTTTTAGGCCATATTTCTTTATAATTTATAAAATTTTATAACTAGAAAAATTTCATTTATTTTAATGCTATAAATGATTTTTGGATCTGTGTGATATAGTTCATGTAGTTTTGTAGTAATGATATCATTTATATAATAATTATATCATTATGTAAATTTCCTTTATATCATTTTAATGAAGTATTAATTTAAAATGGAGCTTTTATTACTGGGAATTGCAAGATCATCTTGTCTAATTTTTACATTCTTTCTGGTCACAGACCTAGCAATGCCTACTTATTTCCTTTTTCTTCTTTACAATTAATTTTAAAGTGCAATTTTTTTCTAGTGGAGGTTTATCCTTTTCATTTTCATGTGAACTATTTTATTAAAAAAATTCAGATCAATATGAGGCTATAAACTATTAGGTTACAATGTTTACATTTGTTAGGTAAAGTCCCTGTTATAGTTATGTACTGCACCAGGAGGTGTGCCATGTACCCTTACATAGTGTCCATTACATGGGAGCACAGAGATTCCCTTCCCCTTTCCTCCCCATGTGGCCTACTTTATAGGGAAGTACAGGGATCTAATCAATCTTGGGAAGACCCTGGTGAATGCTGAGCTACTCAGGTGATCTCAAGTACATTATTCTATGCAAATTTTACCCTTTGCTAACATGTATATGTCACAGTGCTATCATCAACATGTACATAGACTTCTATCACTCACAAAATAATCAATGAGGTAGGTAGGATAAGTTTAGATAAGTCAGACCCCTTCTTTTCAAAGTTCTCTTGTTTACTCTGAGGGTGATATTCTGCAGAGAAGCCTGATATTTCTTCTGTATTTCCTTTACATTTTATAATGTTAAACACTGCTTATAGATTGGAACCTTGATTATTTTAACATTAGTTTCATACATAATATTTTATAGTTCAGAAGGAATATGGTAGAGTTCATTATAGTTTTTATGTGATACTAAATAATTTCTTATCTTATACATTCTTGTGAGGTTCCTGAGGACATCTTCTGTGACTTCATCTTTGACACTTATCACAATTTCTTTCATTGAATTCCCCAAATATTGGAGACTCTGTGGACTAGGGTAGTGTAGGTAATTTTTAAGTTTTAAAATTTTGGTGGATTCTTGAAATTTGTATCTTGATACTTTTTTAATTTTGGTGGTTAGAGTAGCTAGTCTTCAATGATCCAAATGATCCCAACCCCTAGGATTCATGCCTTTCAGCATGCCTTCCCGGATGCAATAGTACTAACTTGTATAACCAATAGAGTGTTGCCAGAAAGATGCACTGTGATTTCAAGGGGTATGTTGTAAAGCTCACTGAGGCTCTGTTTCACTCCCTTGAATCACTCGTTCTAGCAGGAAGCCAGCTGCTGTCTTATGAGAGCATTTGAACAGTTTTATGGAGACATTTGCATAGTAAAGATGTGAAGCATCATATCTAGACCATGTAAGTGAACTGTCTTGGAAGTGGGTCCCCCAGCCCCATTCAAACCTTCAGATGGCTGTAACCCCAGCCAACATATTAGCCTCACGAGAGGTAATAAGGCAGAATTTACCCAGTTAAGCATCCCCCAAATTCATGATCCACAGAAACTACAAAATAATGTATATGGTTTTAGACTAGTAAGTTTTAGCATAATTTGTGACATTGAGCAATAGTTAATACTCTACTACTTGGTAATGATTTTAAAAGTCTTGATATGCAGGCACCACCAAACACAAGGGAAATATTAAGAGCACTGCATAATTTTGTCTATTCAAAATAGAATATTTTTTTTGTTCATGCACACTCAATATTAGAATTCAATAATGATTATGTTAATTGTGTTATTGTTACTATTTTAGTTTAAAAGAAATGTAGACCGCATTTATAAAATTAGTATAGATAATCATAGACTCTTGAATTAAAATTTCTATAATGTTATAATGTGTTATTAACATGTGTATGTATAACCTCTCAGTATGTATAACCTCTCATTTTAACAAAACAGCTTGAAGTAATTTTACTTTATTATGGCAGTAATCCTTGAGTACTGCTTTTATGTCATCATTTTAGAAAATCTATTCATTGATTTTTATAATGCCTCAGAAAAACAAAGGTAGAAGAAAGGAAGGAAGATAAGGTAGTAAATATTCTTAGTCCTCATCTACAAGAATTGAAAGCATAAAAGGTCTAAATAAACTGATTGTGAGTCTAGTTGAAGTGCCTTCTAGTATCCATGGGACCTTTGTTTCTCTTTCTAGGTCAGGGTAAGGTTTACATTAGGCAACCAGAAAGTTTACCTTTGAAATCTAAAGGACAGAAGAGTTGTTTGAAGAGATTTGCTCACAAAAAAAGAATCTTGTCATAATCATTAAAAAGAATATGTTTTCATAAACCAGGTTAGTAATATATTGAACACTTAGCATAATTCTCTTCCTTCATAAAAGCATTTTGTTATCCTTTGCTATATTTTGAAAAAGTAGCTTCTTACATTGACATAACATATTGTCATTGTGAGCCATAATTCTTTGTGCTACCTCAGAACATATAGCACTTTTTTCATATACCCTTTATTGATGCTTTCAGAAGCCACACAGCTTCCTGAAGTATTTAAAAAGAATTCATATCCATCAATATTTTTTAGATTCCTTAAGCTTCTGACAATTAAGACCATAAACTATGTCAGACAGATGCAGAAGTCAGACACTCTGAGTCTTTTCTAATGGGCCTTTGTTGTGACCAGGGCAATTTTGTTTCATTTCCTCTTCCTCTGCCAATTCCCTCCATTGTTAAAGTAAATAAAACATACATAGGGTGGACATAAAGTTCATGTGGAATTTAAAATAGTTTAACATAGTAAATTGCACACGAACTTTATGTCCATCCTGTGTGCTAAAAAGTCTAACTGTGACTCTTGGCATCCTCTCTGGCTTTGAGCTGTGGTTGCAGGTACACTTGGCCTTCCAAGCAGGCCTTCAGTGGTTCCTGCAGATGGTGTGTCCTGTCAGTTCATGTCACACATGATATATGACATTAATTGTTTTTGGACTAGTGAAGGAATCAATGCCTTTGTGATCATAGGGGGCATGTGGAAAAGAAAAATGAGTAAGTAGAATCACCATGTGTAAATTAATTTTGTAGATCACTATTTTTTTTCCATGTGTATCTTTTTGTCTCTCCCTCTTTTTGAAAGGAATGTAAAGACACATTCCATCCTCAGAATGACTTAGGAGTGGAAAGGTTTTCTTTCCTTGGGGGAGAGGTTTTGTAATTTAGGATAGCAAAAAAAGTCTCAGCCTCCCTTCTTCCCTTCCTCCTCATTCCCCAACACAGGCACATGCATGCTTGCACCTGGTGTGGAAGCTTTCAAATGTTTAAACATTACATTTGGGTAAAAGGGATATTAAAGGATACAGATGATAGAGATTTCTAAATTTGCCTCTAGTACCAACATTATAAACAATTATATTGTCTTAATTGTAAATGTAAGGAGTCTTTTCATTTGGATAGCGCCTTTTAAAACAAGTAATAAAAATGAATGTAATTTTTTGAAAGACTACAGATATTGCGATCTTCCTTCTGCCCACACCTTTGCCACTCACTAGGTAGCTGTGAGACCTTGGGAAAATTACTTCTCTGGGCCTCAGCTTCCTCATTTTTATAATTGGGTTTTTATAAAGATGATGAAAATTGATTATCACATGCTATTTCATTTATAGTAGTTGTTGAATTAGCGTGGTAGTTTTTGTTAATCAGATGTTGGCAGATGTCACTGATTCAAAAATGCAGATATCCCGGTTCAGTAGATTCATGCAAAAACTTACTTGCACTTGTGCCTGGCCTTCAAATTAACTCTGCTTATTTCGAATAGCCTTTAGGTTAAAAGGGCCAAGATACCTGGCTGCAGAAAGAGTGAAAACAAAACAAATGTTTTGGCATCAATATGAAAGAATTGAAGGAAAAGTTTACCGTTCAGCAAATTATGAAAACCAATGGACTTAAAATATTTGGGATTACTTAAAAGAGTTCAGAAAGACAGGAGACATTGTAGTAAAACTTGACATGATAAGCAGGTGTGTAGCGTGGGTGCTGGTGAAGATAAGGAGGCTGAGAAGGAGCAAAACAAATGGCTCAGAGTTCCACATATTAGATTAACTATTCCGGAAGGATTGGGGTTTGATTATGTTTGAGAAGACTTTGAAACTCGGAATTTCTGTGATATGTATTACAAATGATGAGCAAACAACCGTGTTTATCATTTACAAAATTATTTCTCCTATAATTTATGGATGATGGTTAATATTAGAACTTCTCCTTAGCTGCTGGGCCCTGTTCTGTTGCTGTGGTTAGAGATACACATACATAATACCTTCTTGCCCAGCAAAGCCCTCCGTAACCCATCAGATCTGAGAAATAAACCACTGGCCTCTGGGAAAACCTGGCATGTGTTTTGTTTAAAATCTGAGGAAGGCCGGGCACAGGGGCACAGGCCTGTAATCCTAGCACTCTGGGAGGCTGAGGCAGGTGGATTGCCTGAGCTCACAGGTTGGAGACCAGCCTGAGGCAAAGTAAGACATCTCTTAAAAATAGCCGGGCGTTGTGGTTGGCACCTGTAGTCCCAGCTCTTTGGGAGGCTGAGGCAAGAGAATTGCTTGAACCCTAGAGTTTGAGATTGCCATGAGCTGTGATGTCATGTAACTCTACTGAGTGACAAAATGAGACTCTGTCTCTAAAAAATAAATAAATAAAAATAAATAAAATATGAGAAAAATCTTGGAAGTTGAGGCAGGTGGATTGCTTGAACTTAGGAACTTGAGACCAGCCTAAGCCAGAGATAGGCCCCATCTCTAAAAATAACTGGATGTTGTGTTGGGCACCTGTAGTCCCAGCTAGTTGGGAGGGTGAGGCAAGAGGATCACTTGATCCCAAGAATTTGAGGTTGCTATGAAGCCATGGCACTCTACCCCAGGTGACAAAATGAGACTGTGTCTCAAAATAAAATGAAATAAAATCTGATGAATAATCCAGAATCTAACATAATAATTAGTGAAATCTAGCTTTTAGCCACAAAGGCTCTTACATACCCTCTATGATCTCAAGAACTCCCAGCAAAGGAAGATGATTCTGCCAATGAAAAAATATGATTTATATTTTACTGCCCAACATTTTATCATCTTATACCTTAGAACAAGAGGAATAATATATTTTGGGTGACTGAAGTATATAGGCATCTATGATGGGGATGAGAAGGATGGTAGACTCATTCACATTTAAGGCTCATGATTTTCTGATGAGAATGCCCTTGCTCTCTCATTTTGCTAGCATAGTACTTGTTTAAATCGTTACTGCTTCATTATACAAATGAGAAGTTGAGTAGGGAAACCAGGAATCCCATAGTCTACAATTCCGAGCTTTTGATATTTTCTTTGCCCTATTACATTGACTAAGGTCTACTGTGCCTTTCAGTACTTTACTGGAAGATGAAGAAGTGAGGGCACAACACCAAGAAAACATGAGGCACAATCTAGCTATTGTTTTAGAATATTTAGAAAAGCAATGAAGTCCTTATATTTTAATTCCTGGCTTTAACACATCGTGTTATATTGATCGTATTGTGTTCCATGTACTAATTAATTTTGATGTGGAGAATTTATGAAACATAAAGTTGGATGAAAGATATGAATGTATATGTATGTTATGTAGTTGAAAAATTTTATCTGTTAAAGATATGTGTTGTGTAAAACAATACTGAGATTAGACACAGAAGGAATCAGAAATGTGGTGCGGATGCAGTGATTTTCAGTCAGTAATATTTGTAATACAATTTTATGTTAGACAGTTTTATATTAGAAATGGATGGATACCAAACCGTATCAACAGAAGTGTAACTTGGCAACCATTAGGGCAGTGACAGAAGAGATTCATCAAAGTGTCGTCTTTGAATGCCCTGGTACAGGATGGGCTTGAAGGCTAGAACACATTTGTATGAGTATGAATGTGTCTTCTTCAAATTAAAATAGAATATTTTTATGTTGCTGGAAGCAGGTTTATTGTATATTAAAATTCTCTAAGACCAAAACTAAAACAAAAATAAATTCAAAAACAAGAAAGGCCTGTTTGTAACAGTGTTTCTTAGGTACCAAAGGACCAGGGGAAAATCTTGATTTGAGGTGTGCTTTAGGGAGGATGCTCTGACTATAGTATGTTCAGTAGGTTAGGAGGAAACAGAATTAAGTCAAACTGGAAGAGTAAATTACATAAGAACAAGAGTGAATCCCAGGAGCTTATAGCCTATTATACATGCTTAAGTGGGGGTATGGAAATGTTTAGAGACATTTTTAGCTTTTATAATGCTTGGGGATACCTCTGGTATTGAGTTGGTAGGAAAAGTCTCGCATTATGAGAGATCTCCTGAACAATAGAGAATTTCCTATCCAGAGTGGCAGCACAGCTCTGTGTAAATGATGCGTGTAACACAGGGAGCAGGCGTCTGTGGGAGTTTCATCTAAGAGGCGTTGTAATTAGAGATAAGAAACTGAAGGGAAATCTGTCTTGTTTCCCCTCACCATTGCCAAGGTCTAGTATGTTCTCTGGGAGAGACACATGTCTTTATGCAGCTGTTTTCATCTCAAGAATATTCAAATGCCAGGATTTTCCATGAGTTCTCCATTGAAAATTATCCTTTTCATTGTTTTCACCAGTAACATAAAGACAAATATTTTGACTTTTGAATTATTGACAGTATTTCCCAGGGGAGAATGAAAGATGAAAATAATGGTTAAAAAACATTTTAGGCATGAATTTAGGAATCACTCCTCCCCTTACAGAAAATAAAATTACAAAGAACTAGATCCATTCTATAGTACTAAGTAAAATGATCCTTGGAAGAAATTACATATCTAAATTCATCCATTCTTTCAACATATATGTTTTTGTTTTTTGAGCACCCCTTGTAAGGCACTGCTCTAGAAATCAAGTATATGATAATGCCTTAGGGGAATTACATAATAAAATGCAGACAGAAAATAATGCCAGGTAAGCACAAGAAAAGCAGAGTGAGTGGATCAAAAAGGATAGTGTTATTGTAGACGGGGTGGCCAAGGAAAGATTGTGTGGGCAGGTGAAACTGTGCGTAGAAACTAAATAGAAGGCAGATGCAAGGCTGTGAAGGGGGTAGGGGGAGCAACTCAGCACAACAATCACCCATTTAGAAAGCGCTAAGCATAATTGTCCTTGTGAGGACCAGTAGGAGACCAGAGAACAAGGAGGAAAGTTATAAGAAATAAAATTGGAGAGGTACCCAAGTGCCAACCACATGAGAACTTAGCGTATGACAGCTTTTACTCAGGGTCATCTCCGAAGCCATAGGAATATCCAGAGTATAAAAAAGATACGATCTGACGAATGTTTCAAAAGAAATGCTCCACACTCCATGTAGAAAAGCCAGTGGTGTTGGCAAGAGTGAAAGCAGAGGGTGGCTAGTATCTTAGTCTATGAATGCTGAAATTGGATTCCAACCAAGGGCTGGATTAGCAGGTGTGAAGTGGCTGTTGAAGGCAGAGATTACAGGGTGCTGATGGATGGAATTCAGATTGAGAGAGTCAAGGACAACTCCAAGGTTTATGAATAACCATCAGTTTATGGGATGTTTCTTTGAGAAAGTGGCATTTTATCCCCAAATTAAAATGAACATCTATTAGATTTAACCTTAAGCCTTTTCAAATACTACAGTATAATTCAAGGCAGTCATGCCTAATTCTTAGTGCTTTAGCAGCTTATTCTATACTGTAGTTTTTCTAACCTTTAATTTTTATCTTTCCATAGTTTTATAGTAAAATAGTCAACATATACAGTGAATATTTATGCACAGTCAAAAATGTGCATAAATATTCTTTGTGGTGGAATGGAGTGTGAATAATAGTAAGTTTGTTAAGAGTGTGAATTCTAGAAGTGGACTGCCTGGGTTTAAGTACTGGCATTACCATTGCTGACCTCTGTCATGTTAAGGTAGGTAGTTACACTTTTTTTCTTTATCCTTAAATTAGGAATAATAATATTGTCTATTTTAGAGAATCTTTGTGAATATTTAATGACTTACTACATACAAAATTCTCTGAGCTATTCTTGGCACATAGAAAGTTCTTAGCAGGTGTTGATAATTTTTATCCATTAATACCATTGCTAATAAGGACAGATATTTAGTGATTTGAACAAAACAAAGAGGTGGGGTAGGTTTGCCCCTTCCACATCTGCCACTGTTGGTACTGACCGTGTTTTCTGGGTGCCTGGAGATGGAACTACTTCACTCTCCACCTATGGTATGCATGCCAACTTTCCTAGGGATTGAGGATGGGTCCACTCACCTACCATTGCTACATTTCATGTGTGCTGTCCAGAGAGCCTGGGGGTAGACATAGCCTGCCCACTGCTACTGCCACATGTGTGCTATCTAGGGGCATAAGGATCAATCTGCCTCACCTGCTGCAAGTGCCTGCACAACACTGGGGGGGCCTAGGGACTGGCCTGTCCAGTCTGCCACTGCCACCTGTGCTGGCACTCACCTTGAGACCAGGTGACTGGTCAGCCCATTTCTACCACCCTGGGCCCCAGGGTTGGCCTTCCACCACAGATACCACTGGTGATGCTGTGCATATATCACCAAGGGGCCCGGAACTGGCCCATTAGCTGACACCTATAAGTGATGCCGAGGAGCCTGAGGACCGCCAAGCCTGTCCTGAAGTTCCACCACTGAAATCTGTATGTGCCACCCAGGGACCTAAGGATTGGCACACTCAGCCTACGGAACCACTGGCACCCAAGAACTGGGCCACTTGGCAGCCTTACCTCTAGCAAAACCTCCCCACAGCCTCCACTAGGGCCCACAGTCTAATCCACTGGGGAAATCAGACACCACTCCTGCTGCTTACGGCACAGGAAATTATACAAAGACTGCACTATCGTATCCACCCAGAATACAAACCTAAGTCCCCCACACCACCAATACTATTGATACATCTGTAGATAAAAGGTTTCCTATAAAAAGCAGTTCATCAGTTCATAAAATTGGAAGAAATGACTATTGCACCAAATGCACAGAAGTCAATGTAAGAACACCGAAAGATGGAAAAACAAGGGTACATGACACCTCCAAAGGAACGTAATTATTTCCCAGTAACAGATCTGAAAGAAAAGGAAATCTATGCAATACCTGAAAAGGAATTTGAAATAATGATATTCTAATACTCAGTGAGATGCGAGAGAACAAAAATAAATACAAAGGCATCGGAAAAACAATTCATGATCTAAATGAGAAATTCAGTAACGAAATAGATGGCATAGAATATAACCAAACACAAATTTTAGAAGTGAAGTATTTAATTGAAGAAAGAAATAAAACAGTTGACAACTTCACAAAGGATGAGTTCAAGTGGAAGAGAGAATTTCTGACCTTTGAAGACAGGTCTTTTGAAATAACCCAGTTTGGACAATAAAAAAGCAAGAATAAATTTAGCATATGTTACATATGGGAGACAGCAAAATTATCAAATATTCAAAGTTTAGAGATTCCTAAAAAAAGATGGCCAAAGACATGGAAAACCTATTTAAGAAACAATATATAAAAAATTCCCATGTCTTAAAAAAGATGAATATCAGATACAGAAATCTTAAAAAATTCAAAAGATTCAAGGCAAAAAGGTCCTTTTGAGGGACCTTTGATACAAGCAAAGTATCAAAAGAGAAAATTCTGAAAGTTGTGACAGTATGCTGCTGCCATAGCCTGTACAACTCGGGAGGGTAGGGTAATTAATCTCCATGAGAATAAAGTGGATTTCTCAACAACAGCCATATAGGCCAGGAGAGAATGAGATGTTATATTCAAGGTGCTAAAAGAAAATAACTACCAGGCAAGAATACTATTCCCAGCAAACTTACCCTTCAAAAATGGAGGGAAAATAAAGTCTTTCCCATACAAGCAAAATCTGAGCAAGTTTATCAACACTGACACGGCATGGTCTTACTCCTAGACACAAAAGGATGACATCCACTGTCAGGAAACACTAGAAAGTATACAACTCACTGGAAGAAAAAGTGTTACAACTCACGAAACAAAGAGAAGAATTAAAGACTATCACTCTACAAAAGCATCAGATTATAAAGGTAAACAACGTAAGAAGAAAGGAACAAAAAAATATATAATCAGAAAACAATTAGCGAAATGAAAAGTTTAAGTCCTCGTCACCTATTGATAACAACTTTAGAATAAATTTCCCAATTGAAAGACATAGATTGGCTGAATAGAGAAATGAACCCAACTGTATACTGACTACAAGAGGCTCCTTCATCCAGAAAGATACAGATAATCTGAAAGTGAAAGGGTGGAAAATAAATAACATGCAAATGGAAACCAGAAGTATACAGAAATAGTTATACTTATTTTAGACAAAATAGACTCTAATTAAAAACACAATATACAAAGATGGTCATTGTATAATAAATGGATCAATTCAGCAAGATAATATAATGGTTGTAAATAATATATGTACTCCAAACTGAAGCACATAGATATGTAAAGCAAATATTATTATAGGCAAAAAGAGAGGTAGACTTTCATACAATAATAATATTTGGAGATGTATTATCCTGCTTTCACCTTTGAACAGATTTCTTAGGGGCTTTTTAATTATTATTTTTTTCTATCAGACTTAATCCACACTATATTCCAAATGGGTATAGCAGGTATTTAAAGACCATATCGTCCATGCGGAGTACACATTTTGCTCATCAGCACATGGCACATTCTCTAGTATAGACTGTATGTTAGGACATAATAAATCTCAATAAAGTATTTAATTCTAAGTTATATCAATAATCTCTTCAGACCACAATGAAATAAAATCAGAAATGAATAACAAAAAGGAACTTTCGAAACTGTGAAAAGCATGGAAATTAAACAACTTGCTTTTAGTAACCATTGGGTTAATGAATAAATTAAGAAATCAAAACATTTCTTGAAACAAATGGAAACACAATATACTAAAACCTATAAGATACAGAAAAATAGTTCTGAGAGGGAAGTTTACAGAAGACTAAAACCTACATGAAAAAGTATAAAGATTTGGAGTAGGGCGCCGACCCCATATGCTGGAGGTGGTGGGTTCAAACCCAGCCCCGGCCAAAAACTGTAAAAAAAAACCAAAAAAAAAAAAAATTCAATGATGCTCCTTAAGGAATTGGAAAGTAAGAGGAAACCAAACCCAAAATTAAAAAAAAGAAAAATGATAAAGAACATCTTCACAGGAAAGGAGACAATCAACAGAGTGAAGAGACAGCCTGTACATTACAAAAAAAAAATTGCATATTATTCATCTAACAAGGGACTGATATTCAGAGTACATAAGGAACGCAATTACAAAAACAAATCATTAAAAAATGAGCAAAGGATCTGCATGGAATTTCTTAAAAGATGGCATACAAATGGCCAAGAAGTACACGAGGAAATGCTCAATGTGAGCAATCATCAGAGAAATGCACGTCTAAATCACAGTGAGATGTAATCCCACCCCAGTTAGAATAATGGCTGTTGTCAAAAAGACAAAAAGGAACAGTGTTGACAAGGATGTGGAGAAAAGGGAACTCCACACACTGTTGATAGGGATATAAATCAGTACAGAGATTATGGAAAACAGTCTGAAGGTTTTTTCAAAACCTACATTATAATATCCTATAATCCCACTACTAGGTATTTATCCAAAGAAAAGGAAATCAGTGCATTGAAGGGATAACTATCCCCTCCTTGCTTATTGCAGGACTATTAAGAATAGCCAAGCTGAGGAATCAACTTAAGTGTCCTTGGTGGATGAATGGATAAAGAAAATGGGGTGTATATACACAATGGAATGGAATATTGTTCAGTTTTAGAAAAAGAGCAAAGTCCGTCATTTGCAGCAACATGGATGGAACTAAGGGTCATTATGTTAAGTGAAATATGTCAGGAGCAAAAAGGCAAATATCACATGTTTGCACTCACATAAGGCTACAAAATGTTGATTGATGTCATGGAAGTAGAGAAAAATTATGGTTACTAAAGGCTGGGAAGGAAGAGAGGTTTTGAATGGCTACAAATTCATGATCAGGTAGAAGGATTAAGTTCTAGTTTTCACAGAGTGGCAGGATGGCTATAGTTAATAATTTATTGTGTATTTCAAAATTGCTAGAAGGTTTGAAATGTCCCCAACCCAAAGAAAAGATAAATAAGGAGATGGATCTCTGAAATACCCCGATTTGATTATTACACAAAGTATGCCTGTATCACAAAATCACATGTTCCTCCATAAATATGTGTAGTCATTATATATAAATGAAAATATATTTTGACATTCCCAAATCATGAAAATAGGCACTTACAGAAGAGGCATCAATAACCCACAAACTGAACAAAACAAAATGAAAATGACTTATACATAAAATTAATGGTTTAGGAACACACCTACGGTGCATCTTAGCAGGGTACTGGTGAAACTTATTAAAGGTAGAATATCAATGTCTTTATATAGTGATCAAGAAAATGCGATGAAGGCTATCTGTAACAGTACGAACAAAATATTTCTGAATGTATATGAATCGTGCCCTATGATTGCACCAATGTACACAATTTTGATTCAATAAAATTATAAAA
>CAUYON010053051.1:0-14044 GCA_963573935.1 Arctocebus calabarensis
AAATCTTTGTCTCTTTGTTGTTTTTTTTTTTTTTTTTTGAGACAGAGCCTCAAGCTGTCACCCTGGAGAGAGTGCCATGGCATCACAGCTCACAGCAACCTCCAATTCCTGGGCTCAAGCAAGTCTCCTGCCTCCGCCTCCAAAGTAGCTGGGCTTATAGACGCCCGCCACAACGCCGGGCCATTTTTTGGTTGCAGCCATCATTATTGTTTGGCGGGCCTGGGCTGGATTCGAACCCGCCAGCTCAGGTGTACGTGGCTGGCGCCTTAGCCCGTTGAGCCCCAGGCACCGAGCCGGTTAGTTGAGAAACAGGAAACTATATTTTTAATAAAAACATATATAAAAGGTACAAAAGATTCACAGATCAAATCATAATAAAGGGTACCTATATTAGACTCTGCTTGGAACTATTTGTGGGTATGAAACAAAAGAAAGGACTTATGTCCCTAGTAGTTCTCTGAAACCTCAAGTCCTCTCTAAAAGCAACATTAAATAACCACAGACAACTTGTAAGCTGAGGAAATTAGAATCTATGAGGTGGGAATCAGTTTTTCTCAGGACCTGCTAACCAATGATGTCTCATAGTCACAATACTTCCAGTTTCCAGCCCATGAAAATTCGTCCTGGTTCCTGAAGTCTTCAGTGGAAAAAAAGGCCCTTTTCCACTTGACTCCTCTACCTTCACCCCTTTCCTGATGTGTCTATGATGCCAGTCCCTTAGAAATCCCATCTTTGTGCCTGTAGCCCCAGCTACTTGGGAGGCTGAGGCAGGAGACTCGCTTGAGCCCAGGAGTTGGAGGTTGCTGTGAGCTGTGATGCCATAGCACTCTATCCAGGGTGACAGCTTGAGGCTCTGTCTCAAAAAAAAAAAAAAAAAGAAATCCCATCTTTGCTTCTATGCCTACAGAGGCCAGGCAGGGGGCATGAAAGGACCAGCTACTGTTGAGCTCCAAAGGACTGTTGCCAGAAGGAATGAGGCCCAGGGTGCCTGGATCTTCTGATTTTTTTTAAGGGAAGCCAGAGATCCATATTTTTATGTGAAATTTGATTTTTAAATTTTGGCAAACAATTTGAATTATTGCAAAACACCATGTTTACCACATAAAACATCCAGTCTGTTAGGTTTGGTTCTACACCTCCTTGATTTGGTTACTTCACTTGACCTCCCACAAGGCCTTGGTTGAAATGCCGTATGTTTCTTTAGGAACATTCCCACCTGTCAGATGCAGGGATGTGCACCTGTAGTCCTAGCCTCTCTGAAAGTTGAGGTGGGAGAGTTGCTTGAGCCCAAGAGTTTTAATCCAGCCTAGACAACATCATGAAACCCAGACTGTCTCTTAAAAAAAAGGGAAGGGGAAAAATAAATAATACTGTCACCAAATTAGCTCACTCTGAGGAAAGAAAACATTTTGTCTCTGTGTCAAAACTCAACCTTGGTTTTGCACCACTCGTCATAATTGCTAGACTCAAACAGTGGCATTTCCAAGAGTCAGAACCTCTGAAAGATGAGGGGCCAGAAGGTCATGAGCCTATTAATCACGGAGACTTTCCTAGCTCAGGTAACCGAACCTGTCCAGCATCCCAGTATCTTTTTTCTTCTCATTTAGTATTTATATCCCCATCTATTCTACTCCACTCCGACTCCTACTTTAGGACTTCCCCAGTTCTCTGAGAAAATTCAACATATAGTTATATCCAAGTTCCCATCATTAATAATGTTATATTGTGTTAAAAGGCAGCACAATTCACAGTAGCAAAGATGCAGAATCAACCTAAGTGCCCATCAATTTATGTATGAGCAGATAAAATATGGTATATATACCCCACAGAGTACTCCACCATAACAAAAGAAAATACGTGGCTCGGCGCCTGTAGCTCAACGGGCTAAGGCACCAGCCACCTGGTGCTGGCGGGTTCAAATCCAGCCCGGGCCTGCCAAAAAACAATGACAGCTGCAACCAAAAAAATGGCCAGGCGTTGTGGCAGGTGCCTGTAGTCCCAACTACTTGGGAGCGTAGGCAGGAGACTCGCTTGAGCCCAGGAGTTGGAGGTTGCTGTGAGCTGTGACTCCACAGCACTCTAGGGTGACAGGTTGAGGCTCTGTCTCAAAAAAAAAAAAAAAAGAAAGAAAGAAAATATGGTGTACCTATATATACATCACAAAGTACTCTACCTTAAAGAAAGAACGAAATGACAACTTTTATAGCAGCTTGTATGGAACTGAAGACCATTTTCCTAAGTGAAGTATCTCATGAATGGAAAAACAAACACCACATGTGCTCACTAATAAGTGGGAGCTAAATGATAGGCACACATGAATAGAAAGAGATGTAAAGGACAAGGGAAACCAAGGAGGGGGGAAAGGTGGGAGGTGGGTGAGGGATAAAAACGTGCAATCCATGAAAACTATCTTGGTGCACAATAAAAACACTGACTTCAGCATTACACAAGGTATCCGAGTAACAAAAACATTTGTGCCTCCTTAATATTTTAAAATAAAATGTAATACAATGTTACAATATTAAAACAAGTATAATTCCCTCAACATGCTGTGTCTTCTCCTCCAGCAACTATCTTCCTTCTTACAGGAAAAGTCCTAATTTTAGTTTTGGGGTTCTACTCATATCCTATAATTCATCCATGCCATCTGGATGAGAGTCCAGGTCCAAGCCAAACGGCACATCATACTCTTTGGCCACAGTGATTTGGGTTTAGAAATAGGCATAAAACCCAATTGAAGCTACCAAGACATGACAAGGTGTTGGGTCCCTTCGTGGTCACCACTTGTCAGGGCCTGGGACTGGTCAGGTCTCCAAACCCCTGTTTATCTAGCTATGTTCCGGACATGGACCACTATGCTGTTATCTTGCTCAGGAACAATTGCTCTTAGGTCCCTGAGGCCTATTTACTTTAGCAGAAGGGAGAGAGAGAAAGAGAGAGAGAGAGTCTCTGAGGGAGTAAAGCAGTCTTCTTAGAAGGATAGATCTTATTTTTTTTTTTTTTGAGACAGAGCCTCAAGCTGTCATCCTGGATAGAGTGCTGTCGCATCATAGCTCACAGCAACCTCCAATTCCTGGGCTCAAGCGAGTCTCCTGCCTCCGCCTCCCAAGTAGCTGGGACTACAGGCCCCCACCACAACGCCCGGCCATTTTTTGGTTGCAGCTGTCATTATTGTTTGGCAGGCCCGGGCTGGATTCGAACCCGCCAGCTCAAGTGTACGTGGCTAGTGCCTTAGCCCGTTGAGCCACAGGCGCCAAGCCAGAAGGATAGATCTTAGCAATAGAAGTCTTTCATAAAGCTTAGTAAGCTTCAGCAGACAGATGCTGTGCTGGCGTTCTGAAAGCAGGAGAAGCAATAGAGTCAGAGTAAGCAGGTCATCATGATAGAATGAGCTCACTCTTGGCTCGGCGCCTGTAGCTCAAGTGGCTAAGGCGCCAGCCACATACACCAGAACTGGCGGGTTCAAATCCAGCCCAGGCCTGCCGAACAACGACAACACCCAAAAAATAGCCGGGCATTGTGGCGAGCACCTGTAGTCCTAGCTACTTGTGAGGCTGAGGGAAGAGAATCGCTTGAGCCCAGGAGGTTGCTGTGAGCTGGGATGCCACAGCACTCTACCAGGGCGGCAGCTTGAGGCTTTGTCTCAAAAGAAAGCTCACTCCCAACTGCCTTCTCCTCCAGCTTAATATGGAGCTGATCTCGTGACTCTTAACACCACAGGTGTCCACTAATGCTCTCATCTTGTGAGCGCTCACACTTGTTAAGAGAGCAAAATCCCTCCCCATGCCTTTTTCACCAAGGTGTTCCATTATTGAGCTACAAGTGCTACTTCTAACTCTCACTTCTCCTAGCCATAGGCTACCTAGGCTTCTACAACAAGGTTTTTGTGGAGCTCTCTATCGTGTGAGTCCCACACAACCCTCTGAATCAGTGAGGAAGTAGAGGTCTGAGCAGCTGTAGACGTCATGTCTCCAGCATGGAGAGGACCCAAAGCTAAGAATGAAGTAAAAGCCAATCCAGCAGGGAGCAGAGCCAAAGCGGGAAGAGAAAACACATCCTGGTAAAGTTGTTTGAGTTCTACAAAAATTAAAACATTGGCTGGGCATGCTGGTGTGTACCTATGCTTGCTCAAGCTACTGGGGAGGTTGAGGCAGGAGGATTGTTTGAATCTAGGAGTTCGAGGCTACAGTGAGCTATGATCACACCACTGCAGTCCAGCATGGGCTACGGAGTAAAACCTAGTCTAAGTCTAAACTGCTATGCCGATAGCAACAACAGACAATTTACATCAAGAAAATGGAGGCTCAGGTCCCGTAGCTCGGTGGTTAGGCGCTGGCCACATACAGGGTGGTGGGTTTGAACCTGGCCCTGGCCTGCTAAACAACAATGACAACAGGACAAAAAAATAGCCTTGGGAGGCTGAGGCAACAGAATAGTTTAAGCCCAAGAATTTGAGGTTGCTCTGAGCTATGATGCCATTCATGGCACTCTACCAAGGATGACATAGTGATCTGGATAAGAAGCACAATTTTTGTCCTAATTTGTACTTTACCACCACTACAACTAATCCCAGAAATTCAATGCATCAGTGAACCACACAAAAGTCACTTTATACTTGCTCCCACATCAATCAGCAGTATTAAGGATCTATCCATAGTATAAAGGCCTCTGGACCTATGATTTCTTTGTATGTTTTGTCTCCTTCCCTTCATCCAGAAAAATTCTTCCTATTTTTTTCATTCATCTTCAGCTAAAGATGAAAAACTGAATAGTAGTATGAGAAATGGGCAGGTCTTTCTGGAGTGAGGCAGGGCAGGGTAATCTAGCAGCAATGACACTCAAAGTCAACAAGCCATTAAAATCACTGGGTGCCGTAGCTCACGCCTGTAATCCTAGTACTGCGGGAGGGTGAGGCAGGTGGATTGCTTGAATTCAGGAATTTGAGACAAGCCTGAGCAAGAGTGAGACCCTGTCTCTACTAAAAATAGAAAAACTAGGCAGGCATAGTCCCAGGTACCCAGGAGGCTGAGGCAAGAGGATCACTTGAGCTCAGAAGTATGAGGTTGCTATGAGCTACAAAACATTCTAAAGGGGCTCGGCGCCTGTGGCTCAACGGGCTAAGGCACCAGCCACATACACCTGAGCTGGCGGGTTCGCCAGCCTGGGCCTGCCAAACAACAATGATGGCTGCAACCAAAAAATGGCCGGGCGTTGTGGCGGGCGCCTGTAGTCCCAGCTACTTGGGAGGCGGAGGCAAGAGACTCGCTTGAGTCCAGGAATTGGAGGTTGCTGTGAGCTGTACTGCCATGGCACTCTATCCAGGGTGACAGCTTGAGGCTCTGTCTCAAAAAAAAAAAAAAATCCTAAAGGAGCAAAACATTCCAAAAGCCGACAACTCCCACAACTGAATTTTCTCTTGTTTTTTAATTTGTTTCCTTAAAATATGCATTAAATAATTCCTTCACGAGATCATGGCCTCAAACAATTTTAGTAAAACTTTTACTTCTAGACTACAATCCTTTCCTTTTAACAATCCTATTTCCCACTACACCATAAAAAAAGTCCTTCTCTTTCTCTTGAGGGCTCTTCCTTATTGTCCTACTACAACCTTCCCTCATGTCATTTCCTGTCCTTAGAAACTCTATTCTCCTACATCTAAATCTTCACTCACCCTCAAACCACAGCTCAAATTCCATGAATTTTTCTTCAATGAACACATTTCACTTCAGCACATATTTATGGAGAACATCTAAAGTGCCAGGTATTGTGCCAAGAGTGGAAGCAATCAAATGGTGACTAACACATAGACCTGACTCAAAGAATTTACAATTCAGTAACAGGGACAAATGAACCAATGACAGCAGTGGCAAATGTGGGGCTCCATGGCCTGATGCAGACATCTCTAACCAACTGCCACTCCCTCCCAGTGAGCTCTTGGGTGGTTCAGGTTTCCCACTTTAGCATGGTCCTCCACAGAGCTTCCAGCAGAGAGTCAGCCCTCAAAGTGAACTAGAATGTCACCTCCAGAACCCCTACACAAGCTAAAATGAAAGGAAGAATCAACTGACTGGAAGATTCAAGGAAGAGTTTACAGAGAAGGTACCATTTGAGCTAGACCTTGAAAAATGAACAGGCAGAGAGAGAGATGCAAATCCCAGCTGAAGGAGAAAAACCTTATTGGCCTCACAGAGACCACTCAGAGTCTGATAAAATAGAGTTCTTAACTATTATACTATAATATCTTATTGCCTTATAATTTTTAAGTATAGAAGAAATATAAATTATATAATTGTCCTCAAGAAATTTTAAGGTAGGCTGGGTTTAGTGGCTCAGGCCTGTGATCCTAGCACTCTGGAAGGCAGAAAAGGGAGGATCCATTGAGCTCAGGAGTTTAAGATCAGCCTGTGCAAGAGTGAGACCCATGTCTCTATTATAGATAGAAAAACCAGAGAGGCATTATGGCAGATGCCTGTAGTCCCAGCCACTTGGGAGGCTGAGGCAGGAGGATCTGTTAAACCCAAGGGTTTGAGGTTACTATGATGACAACACGGCACTCTACTCAGAATGACAGAGTGAGACTGTCTCAAAAAAAAAAAAATTTTTTTTTAAGTTATAAAATGATGTAATACAATATAATTACTTAGTTAAGAACATCACTTTCAACCTATCAGTGGCAATGATACCAAACGATCCTATTCAAAACATGCCACTCCTTTGAAAGCCTTTAATTTTTATTGCCTATTGGTAATTTCCATCTCTGATACATGAATAATAACCCCTCCCATCACCACACACACCTACATGCCTCCACTTGTATTTGGAGCAGGCCAATATTGGCCAAACTAAGGACTCTCCCTTTTTCCACTTAAGTAAGTAAAATATGCATTTCTTCTTATGCTCCTCAAAGAAGAAGTGATGTCTTCACTTCAAGCTATGCTACAAAGAATTTTCTATGGACTCGGTGCCTGTGGCTCAACGGGCTAAGGCAGGAGCCATGTACACCTGACCTGGCAGGTTCGAATCCAGCCCAGGGCCACCAAACAACAATGACGGCTGCAACCAAAAAATGGCCAGGCATTGGGGCAGGCGCCTGTAGTCCCAGCTACTTGGGAGGTGGAGACAAGAGATTCACTTCAGCCCAGGAATTGGAGGTTGCTGTGAGCTGTGATGCCACAGCACTCTATCCAGGGTAAGAGCTTGAGGCTCTGTCACAAAAAAAAAAAAAAGATTTTTCTATGGTCTTAGGGACTCTTGGCTTCATCTACGTCCTCTTACCTAGTGCCAATGGGAATATTTACCTACTTGGTATTTGTGCCAGTTAAGGTATTCTGATTGTACACAACAAACAAGCCTCGTTCTGGCAAAACTTGTCAAAAAAGGAATGCACTACAAGGGCAGGGAGGTCAGGGTGTTGGCTCAAAGAATCAAGAGAGGGCTAAGCAAACAGCCTCCAGAAGAATAAGTGCCAGGCAGCTCCAGGGAGCTCCACAGTGGGAACTCTGAAGTACTGCATTAGAGCACACTCTCCAGACGCCTCCATCAGCCTCTGAGGATGATAGTCTAATTCCCAGATGTTGAATCCGAGGGGCAGAGCCTTAGCCACTGCCCATCCCCATGGGCAGGGGATACCAGGAAGGCAAGACATGCAGCTGTAGAGAATTTCTTTGTTCTAGATTCATTTGCCTTCTGCACTGCCTCTCTGTTTGCATGAAGCAAAGATGAAGGTTTACACCTGACTCATAGGCAAATGCTAGCATGAACTCACCAATGTGAACTCATCACACAATCCAGAACTACTGAAACATGGCTCAAACTCTTTCCCTAAGTCCCACCCAAAACCCCCCAAAGAGGCTATTACCATGGCTCATGCCTGTAATCCTAGCACTCTAGGAGGCCACGGCAGGTGGATTGCTTGGGTTTAGGAGTTTGAGACCAGCCTGAGCAAAAACAAGACACTCCTTCCCGCCATCTCTACTAAAAATAGAAAACTTACACAGGTGTTGTGGCAGGTGCCTGTAGGCCCAGTTACTCAGGAAGCTGAGGCAGGAGATTGCTTGAGTCCAGGAGTTTGAGATTGTATGAGCTATGACATCACGGCACTCTAGCCCGGTACAACAAAGTGAGATTCTATCTCCAAAAAATCACCCCCCGCCAAATCCACAAACGCAGCACTCATAGACAATGGCAGTCGAAACAAGGCTAGTGGAACCTCTCTTACCCTTTTAGCAATAAACATTTGTGGCTGTTCATTATAGGGCAAGCACTATTCTTTTTTTTTTTTTTTTTTTTTTGTGACAGAGCCTCAAGCTGTCACCCTGGATAGAGTGCTTTGGCATCACAACTCACAGCAACCTCCAATTCCTGGGCTTAAGTGAGTCTCTTGCCTCCGCCTCCCAAGTAGCTGGGACTACAGGTGCCCGTCAAAACGCCCGGCCATTTTTTGGTTGCAGCCGTCATTGTTGGGTGGGACCGGGCTGAATTTGAACCCACCAGCTCACAGGCGCCGAGCCGCCAAGAACTATTCTAAGTATGATAGATACTGTCTCATTTAATACTTACAGCAACACTATGAGGTTAGTATTATTACAATTCATTCCTCAGAGCTAAAGAAATTGAGGCCAGAACCTTCATAGTGAGTGGTAGAGCTGGGATCCCAATGAGGGAGTTTGCCAAGTCCAGACTCTTCATTACAAATTGCTGGTGGTCTCTGTTAATCCCTCTACATGTCCCTATCTCAAGTCACACACCCTATCACCTTTTCCTGTTAGAAGCTGCCCTAGAACCTGACTCTGTATAAAACCTTTAGGGTCAAGTGTGGACACAGCATCTTACTAGAAACTTAGGGAATAGATGAAAAGATTTAAAAGAGCTTTGTGAGAATGATATGTTACTTTTTTTTATCCTCTCTGGAATAGCACCATATTCCTATTTTCTATGTATTATTAGAAATATAATTGCCTAGCTTGTAACTGGCTGTAATGCCAAATTTCTCATTCAGAATGACCTCAAGACCAACACCAAGCTGTCAGAGAACAGGGAGCCATGAGTCACTTCCAAGTGCTTTGGAATAACCCAGGCGTTATTTCCTGGTTTAGAATCCCCTTTCCCCCAGTTCTGGCTGAGAATTTCAATGTAAATGATTCACAGCAACACAAGTAAGATTCTAGTCTAACTGTGTCTGAGTAAGAAAGAGTTTTACCACCATGCTTCCATATCAGGGTTTGAAATTTAACCTCCAAAACACACTTTAGTTTAAACTTGAAGCTTTTCACCTTACACAGATAAATTAAAACTGTGCTTTCAAGAGGTGAAACTCTGGGAGTACTTTATTTTGCAACCTGCAGAATCCAACACTGATTCTCTCCCCCATTAAAAGATAACTGAAGGAATGTATGTTTTTTTCCAAGGGTTCACAGCAATTGTTCTAAAAATTCCAAGTTGTTATAGGTTATGGACTTAAAAAGTTATATCAAAAAAAATCAACAAGTGGAAAGAATGACAAAATAAACAGAACAATTATCAGCCAGGCATATGTCTCACACCTGTAATTCCAACATTTTGCGAGGCCAAGCCAGGAGGATCACTTGAGGTCAGGAGTTCAAGACCAGCCTGGGCAACATAGTGAGGGCCCCGTATCTACAAAAGCTAAAAATTTAAAAATTAGCCGGATATGGTAGCACACATGTGTAGTTCTAGCTACTTGAAGGCTGAGAGGTAGGAGAATCACTTCATCCCAAGAATTCAAGGGTACAGTGAATAGTGATCAATGTCACTGCACTTCAACCTGGGCAACAGACTAAGACTTTGCTTCTTAAAAATAAAAAACACTATCAATGTATCAACTCAATTTTCTTAAAGAATACAACAAATTGGGCAGCACCTGTGGCTCAGTGAGTAGGGCGCCAGCCCCATATACTGAGAGTAGTGGATTCAAACCCGGCCCCAGCCAAACTGCAACAAAAAAATAGCCAGGTGTTGTGGCGGGCGCCTGTGGTCCCAGCTACTCGGGAGGCTGAGGCAAGAGAATCGCCTAAGCCCAGGAACTGGAGGTTGCTATGAGCTGTGATGCCATAGCTCTCTACCGAGGGCGATAAAGTGAGACCCTGTCTCTACAAAAAAAAAAAAGAATACAACAAATTTATTTTTTCTCCTCCTTTTAATAGTCTGCATGCCACTACAGGATCAGCTAGGGGCTCAGTGCCTGTGGCTCAACGGGCTAAGGTGCCAGCCACATACACCTGAGCTGGCGGGTTCGAATCCAGCCCCCGGGCCTGCCAAACAACAATGACGGCTGCAACCAAAAAATAGCTGGGCGTTATGGCGGGTACCTGTAGTCCCAGCTACTTAGGAGGCAGAGGCAAGAGACTCACTTGAGCCCAGGATTGGAGGTTGCTGTGAGCTGTGATAGCACAGCACTCTATCCAGGGTGATAGCTTGAGGCTCTGTCTCAAAAAAAAAAAAAAAAAAAAGGATCAGATAGGAAGGCACATGTGAAAGGTCAGAATACTGAAGGAGTCTACCAAATATACTAGGTTAGAGTTCTTTTCCTACTCACAAAAGATGGGTGTTTCTTGGTTAAAACCAGATTAACCAGGTTAAACCAAAGAACTATTAATATAAGGTAACTGCACCACTTAAACTGCAGGGTAATTGTAGCAATTGTACCATTTTCTACTGGCAAATGGAGGAAAGCCGCACTTACTCCCAACTCTGGGAATTTTCTCTCACCAGACTCTCAGCATTAGAAAAATTGATAACTATACTTTATATTTAACAAGCATTCTCTATTTTCTAAAGTAGTTCCACACCCATTACCTCATTATTAGATAGATCCCCATAGAGAAATTGAGGCACGATGAAGTTTTTAATGATTTATAACACTCATAGAGTGGAGTCCACACTCCTTACTCCCCAGCTAAGAGAAGGGGCAGCATCTAGATTGAGGGGTAAAATGATGAGTGTGGCATTACATAACAAGGCACTGACAATGACCATACTGGATGAGAGTATTTACAACAAGTAGACTCGAAGTAAAAACCACCAAAGAAAACATTCGTGTTATATGCCTAGCGTGGGATGTCTAACCTTTTTTCTTCCCTGCCACACACTGGAAAAAAAAAAGAGATGTCTTGGGTCACACATTAAATACATCAACACTAACAAACGCTGATGAGCCAAAGGGGGAAAAAAACGTCTGTGTATAATTTTTACAATATCCAACATCCCAAATGTCCCAAAACAGTCCTCATATAATTCACATATGGCCCTCAGGCTGCAAGTTGGACACTCCTGTGAGGTTCAAGCCAAAATTAAGACACAACAGGCGTTAATGTTTATAAACCATAGTTATATAGCTCTAGAAATAAAGGAAGAAATTAACAAGGGCACAACTACTGTAGGAGAACTTGGTAGTTGATAGTTTAATCAAAAGCAAGGAAGCACAGAGAATTTGAGCATTTACAATTTATTCTACAAAAAAAAATATTCTACAACTCCCAGGTTATATTTATTTTCCTAAACTAAATTTCTAAACCTACTCAATATTAGAAGAAGAACACATGGATTATTGTGTAGATTTCTTTTAATTCTCTGGGCTATACCAAGACCCCAGAAATTACATGAGAACAGGAAAAATGGGGACGACTCCTTGTGCGATCCCTGGAGATGAGATGCCGCCTGCCCTTCTGGACCCATGTCATCCCTTCAGAAATATTGGCATTCATACCCCAAATGCCAAGCCTAGAAGGACTGACCTTTACTGTCAAGGCTACTCCCAACGATCAGAGATGACGTTCCCCACGTACGCAGTCTCCCCAGATGGAAGCCTCAAAATCATCTTGACTCCAGTATTTCCTTCCCCCTAAAACTGATAACTGATCACCAAATTCCACACCTGAAATGTCTCTGGGAAACTCTGTGTTCACTAGTCAATGCACTTTGTTGCCTTATCAAGGATATTTCAGGAGGTTTATCTCAGCTCCTTCTGATTCTCCCCAGCCAGTACTTGGCTCTTACCTTGCACACACCATAGTCCATACCCACAGCTTCAGTGCATTCCTGACAAATAGGGCTAACCTCACAATGCATTTGCTGAGAAATGTTTTACTTAAGATTTGTGTGGTGGGTGTGGTCTGGTGGCTCACGTCTGTAATCCTAGCACTGTGAAAGGTCAAAATGGGAGGTGGCTCATGCCTGTAATCCTAGCATTCCAAAAGGCCGAAATGGGAGGATCCTTTGAGCTCAGGAGTTCGAGACCAGCCTGAGTAAGAGGAAGTCCCTGTCTCTACTAAAATTAGAAATATTTGCCTGAGTGTGGTAGCCTGCACCTGTAGTCCTAGCTACTCGGACGCTGGCAGCAGGATGGCGTGAACCCAGGAGTTAGAGGTTTCTATGAGCTCAGCTAATGCCATGACACAGTGGCCTGGGCAACAGAGTGAGACTCTGTCTCAAAAAAAAAAAAAAGGTTTGTAAAGAAGAAAATTTACATAACATGCCACTGGGCAAAATTGCAAAATTGTCTTTAATTGCTCCAGATTTCCCCAAAACTCTTCTCTGAAAGTGAGCTACCTGCCTCTGAGTCACTCCAAAATTCTCTCTCTCGCCACAGCTCCTGGACCTTCCTCCCTGGGCTCTACTCTCCCATCCTCCAATGCCTTTTTTTCTTCGACCTCCATCCTAATTGCTTATGTTGAACAATTCAACACTTTGCTCAAGCTTCTACAATTTGCATCCACTTAAACAACAGACATTATAAATAATATCATCAGGGTCTTTTATTTTTCTGGTCTTGTATCATTTCCTATCTGTAACATGCCATATATGTAATCACACACTTAACTCCTCTATTCTAAAAAACTCCCCAGCAATCTAATTAGTAGCTGGGGAGAAGGCAACATGTTATCTCAAGTGTATTTGAGTAAAACTGTTAAATAGTAGCCCATGTTTTCCCCCTTGCTACTACTACAACCAGGTAGATTTGAAGGGGATTAGAGACTTTTATGAAGAGACACCACATGGACCAGGAGACAGTCATACCCAGAGACCAGACAGGAACCACAACCTCAGCAGAAGGTAGGTTTTGTTTAGCTTTTTTTTTTTTTTTTTTTTGAGACAGAGTCTCACTCAGCCCTAGGGTTGAGTGCTGCGGCACCAAATTTCACAGCAACCTCAGGCTCAAGAGATGCTCTTGCCTCAGCCTCCCAAGTAGCTGTGACTACAGGTGCCCACCACAATGCCCAACTAGTTTTTCTATTTATAGAAATGAGGTCCCAAGTCCTGAGCTCAAGCAATTCACCCACCTTGGCCTCCCAGACTGCAAGGACAACAGACATGAACCACTGCATCCAGCCCAGAAGCCAGTTTAAGAAAAATAACAGCCCCAAATTAAATTCCTCATGCACATTTTCATTCTATGACATGATGAAGTTTCTGACAACTTACCATCCAGGGCAGACAACTGAATTCAGACTTAAATGACTGAGTGTTACCCTGTGGAAGTCCTCTACTACATAGGTACTGATGATAGAAATTATGTTGTCTTTAAAAATAAAAATAAAAAAAAATAAATGTCTCTTATACAACTAAAGTTTGAGGGCTGGGAATTCATCCTGGCTACAGAGTTTTTAAAAAATCAAATGTGACTTGGTGCCTGTAGCTCGAGTGGCTAGGACGCCATCCACATACATGGGAGCTGGCGGGTTTGAATCCAGCCCAGCCCACCAAACAACAATGATGATAGCTACAACCAAAAAAAAAAAATAGCTGGGTGTTGGGGTGGGCACCTATAGTCCCAGCTACTTGGGAGACTGAGGCAAGAGAATCACTTAAGCCCAAGAGTTGGAGGTTGCTGTGAGCTGTGAGGCCACAGTACTCTACCCAGGGCAACAGCTTGAGACTCTGTCTGAAAAAAAAAAAAAAAAAGTCAAATGTAAGACAAGATAGCGTATATTACCTTCCAAAATGAATACCCACTAAAGGTCCTTTAGCACTAAAACATGTGCTAAATACTACTACCAGGCTTCTTTTTTCGAGTACTCACAAAGCA
>CAUYON010053052.1:0-13431 GCA_963573935.1 Arctocebus calabarensis
GGGCACCTGTGGTCCCAGCTACTTGGGAGGCGGAGGCAAGAGACTTGCTTGAGCCCAGGAATTGGAGGTTGCTGTGAGCTATAATGCCACGGCACTCTATCCAGGGTGACAGCTTGAGGCTCTGTCTCAAAAAAAAAAAAAGATAAGGTTATACTGAAGTGTGGTGGGCCCATAATCCGATATGATTGGTGTAATCATAAAAAAGCAGTCCTGTGAGGACACAGAGACACAAGGAGAATGCCATATGAAGACAGAGATGAGAGTTATACTGCCACAAGTCAAGAAACATCTAGGGCTACAAGAAGCTACAAGAGGAAAGAAAGGATACTTCCCTAGAGAGGACATATGACCCTGCTGACACCCTGCTTTTGGACTTCTAGCCTCCAGAATTGTAAAATACAAATTCATGTTTCTCAAAGTACTCTGTTTGTAGAACTTTGTTATGGCACCTCTAAGAAACCAATATTCATGGCAAGCGAGTTTCAGTTCAGAAAAGAACAGAGTTTTCTCTGATTTCCTTTAAGGTTCTTCTGTTGTTTCATGTCTACTTCTACACTCAGCAAAAGGTTTTTTACCATTACCTCCTTTGATCAAAAAGAAAACAAAGGACTTTCTTTTTTTTTTTTAGACAGAATCTCACTTTGTCACCCTCAGTAGAGTGCCATGGTGTCATAGCTCTCAGCAACCTCAAACTCTTGGGATCAAGCGATTCTCTTGCCTCAGCCTCCCAAGTAGCTGGGACTACAGGCACCTGCTACAATGCCCAGCAATTTTTTAGAGCCAGGATCTCACTCTTGCTTAAGCTGGTCTCAAACCTGTGAGCTCAGGCAATGCACCCACCATGGCCTCCCAGAGTGCCAGGCTTACAGGTATGAGCCACCCCATCTGCTCCCAATGGTCTTTGTTTGTTTGTTTAATCTCCTTTGACAGCTTTGTATGTGTATATTCCTTTACGTATTAGGAATTTGAAGAGAGTCATATTTTTGTTGTAGCTGCTACTGTTTTTTTTTTTTTTTAATTTTAGACAGGGTCTCACTCTCTCACACAGGCTAGCATGCAGTGGCATTATCATAGTTCACTGCAACTTAAACTCCTAGGCTCAAGTGGCCCTGCTACTTCAGCTTTCCAGGGTGCTAGGATTACAGGCATGAGCCACCATGCCCAGCCAGCTTCCGTTTTATTACATATATGTATTGGTACCTACTAGTTAGTGCCTTATCCTTGAAGACACCTCAGATCCAAGCTGGTCATGGCCCTTAAGCCTTCATCAAGGCAACTGGCCCTGACTCAAAGTCCTCAATACTCTGCCACTACTGCCAAAATTTCTACTTTCATCTGCTTTAGAAAATAATTCTAGGGTTTGATGAGACAGAAGAGATAATGAGTAAAAGGAACATGCCCTTTTCTAGGCAGGGCCCGTGTTCATTATTCCTATCTTAATGTAGCAGCCAGATGCCACCATGTCCACATATAACCATGGAAATGTGATATACTCACAGCATCTACAAGAGCTAACTAACTACTAACTTGGGCACAGAACCAGATGTCCCCCAACAAGTCATAGTCCCAAAGCCTCTATGACTTAGGCTTAGCTCCTTCCTAAGAAAGAAGGAGTACACCTATTTCACCAACACTGCAGACCAAAATTCAACTATCAACCTGGGGATCAGGGTTTAGACCTAGAGAAGTTACTGCATTTACTTTTTTTCAAATTTTATAGTCTTTTAACATTTTCTCATCTTTTGAAAAGTTCAGACCTCTTCTCACCATTTCTCACTTTGAAAATCTGAGAGTAAAATTCTAGTTTAGTGCTGAAGTATTTGAGCTTCTTCAATTCATATGTGGAAAGAAAGAGGCACAAAAAGTGAAGTAACTGACCATGCTGACCTTCCTTGCCTTGGCTAAAAAATAAGCACTGGCCTCTGTTGATGTAGCTTCTAAATCAAGTGAAGAGAAGCTGGAAAAGCTTGACTTCTCCCATTTAATTTTTATTACCATGGGTTCTAGGATGGTAGTCCCTGTAGCTCTCAACCTTCCCTGGACCATGGCCTCAATGAGCAAAAATCAGTAAGAACAAGTGATGTTGGGGGGATTTGATCCATGAGATAGAATAGGGAGCATACAGGAAAGAAATAGGGGAATGATAAATGGAGAGGGTCAATAAAGAAAAAAGACATAAAGATAAAGAATAAAGTATGAAGGAGAAAACAGAATGGAGAGACAATATGTGTTAACTCCTTTCTTGCTATGTGTCAGGCATATTTAAATATTTCCTTATTGAATCACCACTAAAATAATCATAAGGCTAATATTTTCCTCATTTCATAAATAGTGATGTGAGTACAGAGCAATAAAAGATAATTTTCCTAAAGTTCAAGACCTAGTAATATATCAAGCTAGAATTCATGCTCAAGTGTATTCTCATTCAAAACTCAAATCTTGTTCTTGATAGTAGGCTAAATAATGGCCTCCAAAGAGACTAAGTTTTTTTTTTTTTTTTTTGAGACAGAGCCTCAAGCTGTCGCCCTGGGTAGAGTGCCGTGGCATCACAGCTCACAGCAACCTCCAATTCCTGGGCTCAAGCGAGTCTCCTGCCTCCGCCTCCCAAGTAGCTGGGACTACAGGCACCCGCCACAATGCCCGGCCATTTTTTTGGTTGCAGCCGTCATTGTTGTTTGGCGGGCCCGGGCTGGATTTGAACCTGCCAGCTCAGATGTATGTGGCTGGCGCCTTAGCCCGTTGAGCCACAAGCACCAAGCCTCCAGCCATGATCTTATGTGCCTCTGACTCTCTCTTCATCTATTTATGCTTAGTGCCTCAGGGTTAGGGTTAATCAGAATCCAGAACCAGATTTAGGCCAGTGGGGGAGAGGAAGACTAAGTGCCAAAAAGGCAAGTAAGAGAGGGATTGGGGCATGGTAGTGTCAGCTCCCACTTGGCTCCTCACAGTACTGCCCTTTCCTTTTCTGCACTGGCTTGCTGCAAACGAGACATGAGTCTCAGTTCAGTAATAGAGGTGTTCATAAAAGTATATTTATACAGGGAATTCATCGCAGCATTGTTTATACAGTAACAGCAAACAATTGGAAAATAACCTAACTGCCTAAACATATGGCAATCGTGTAGAGCACACTGTGATAAAGCTGTTAAAAAGCTGTTTTCAAAGACGTTTAATTACAGTGGGCAATGCTCACAAAGTAATACATATGAAAAATCCAAACATCAAGCAGTATATCTGATCTCAGTTGAATATCTACAGTACACAGAGAGAAAAAACTATAAGGAAATATACTAAACTATTAATGGAGATTATTTTTGGATGGTGGAATCAAGGATGGTTTCTTCCTTGCTTTGTAATACCTAAATTTTTTACAATACAAGTTTATGATCTTTATAATAAGAAAAATGAAGAATTAGGCATGGTGGCTCACACCTGAAATCCCAACAACTTAAGAGGCTAAGGTGGGAGTATTGCTTGAGGTCAGGAGTTCAAGACCAGCTTGAGTACCTTAGCAAGACCCTATCTCTATAAAAAAACTAAAAATTCTCTAGGAGTGGTGGTGCATGCCTATAGTCCTAAGTACTCAGGTGGCTGAGGTGGGAGGATAGCGTGAGCCCAGGAGTTGGAGGCTGCAGTGAAGCAGTAGCTAGTGGGGCCCTGTCTGAAAAAAGAAGGGAAGAAAAGAAAAATGAAATATTTCGTACCACCATCGTCAACTTCCAAATTCACATAGCAACATGGAGATGATTATTTTTTTCTGAGAACAGAAGTAGTATATTTGCATTATGGAAACTTTTAAAACTATGAAGGGAAAATAGCAATGAAGTATCGTAAAAATTTCCCTCTTTAAATCAAACTAACTTCCCTTTCAGAATAACTACTTGAAGTATCGCTGCACTTTCTATTATTACCTGATAAAATAGTAAGGGCTCAACTACTTGACTGATACAAAATATTTTAAAATATGTCTTTTACCTAGATTAAGTCTTCATCCATGATTTTTAGAAATGGCAAGGGCCTTATATAGCATCTGGCCCTACCCCTGGATGAAGTTCAATAGTCATGCTTGATGGTATTCTTTTTTTTTTTTTCTTTTTCTGAGACAGAGTCTCACTATGTCACCCTCGGTAGAGTGCTGTGGCATCACAGCTCACAGCAACCTCAAACTCTTGGGCTTAAGCGATTTTCTTGCTTCAGCCTCCCAAGTAGCTGGGACTACAGGTGCCTGCCACAATGCCCAGCTATTTTTTTGTTGTAGTTGTCATTGTTGTTTAGCAGACCCGAGCCGGGTTCGAACCTGCCAGCCCCAGTGTATGTGGCTGGTGCCCTAACCACTGAGCCAATGGTATTCTGTGTTAGGCACTGTTCTAACATCCCTGAGACTCAGAGAGTCTAAGTGACTTTCCTCAGGTCAGACATCCAGCTCTACAAATGGGGAGATACCCAGTCCTTTACTTTATCAGTTATACTTCCAATGAGGAACGACATTTGTGACATTCTATAGGTAGTGGTTATCTTAAAAGCATATACTTTAAATTTCTTTTCTGAAATAAGGAATAATATTTTCTCCCCTATTTCAGGTATGTAATCTTACTGTTAACTCAAGAATATCTAGAGACAAGGCTGGGCCAGGTGGCTCACACCTGTAATCCTAGCACCCTAGGAGGCTGAGGTGGGTGGATTGCTTGAACTCAGGAGTTCAAGACCAGCTTGAGCAAGAGTGAGACCCCATTTCTACTGAAAATAGAAAAACTAGCCAGGTGTTGTGATGGGAGCCTGTAGTCTCAGCTACTCAGGAGGCTGAGGCAAGAGGATCATTTGAATGTAGGAGTTTGAGGTTATTATGACCTATAACGCCGTGGTACTCTACCCAGGGCACAGAGTGAAACTCTGATTCAAAAAAGAAAAAAATTACAAAAAGAATATCTACAGACAAGTTAAAAAATATGTGTGTATGTGACATGAAATGAGCAAATTGTTTAGTGAAAATTTAAAAATAGTGCTATACTTGAAAATGTTTTCTAAGTAAAGAAAAAAAAATTTTTTTTTGGAGTTTTTGGCTGGGGCTGGGTTTGAACCTACCACTTCTGGCATATGGGGCCAGCGCCCTACTCACTGAGCCTCAGGTGCCACCCAGAAAAATTTTAATAGTAAGTAAATATTTGGTATAAAAATTAACTTGGGTAATTTTTTTTTTTTGAGACAAAGTCTCACTGTGTCACTCTCGGTTCCATGGCATCACAGCTCACAGCAACCTCAAACTCTTGGGCTTAAGCAATTCTCTTGCCTCAGAGCCTCCCAAGTAGCTGGGGACTACAGGCACCTACCACAGTGTCCGGCTATTTTTTTGTTGCAATTGTCATTGTTGTTTTAGCTGGCCCGGGCCGAATTCGAACCTACCAGTGTCAGTGTATGTGGCTGGTGCTGTAACCACTGTGCTAGGGGTGCTGAGCCTTAACTTGAGTTATTAATGTTGTCTGAGCCCTTTTGGTTCACTCTACCCTCTTGCAAAAAAATTAGAATTATTTGACTTATGGTTACTTTGTGAATTAAATGATAGCATATCAAATGTCATTAAATACATCTATGATAAAAGTTGTTCTTTTGATCAATTTTTATAGTGACATATTATCTATAGTGACAGAAATACATTTATTATTTATAGTGACAGAAATACAATCATTCTTTGCATTTAGTCTGCTTCAGAAACAGAAGTAGTTGATTTGATTCAAACAAAAATTACCGAAAAACCCATGTGATTGTCTTTGTGAGCAATTTAAAGACATACTCTTCCAATAAAAGAGAGATGGACAATACAAAACATAATTTACTTAAAGAATGAATACTGCTTTGTGAAAAAGTTCTCTCTGGGTGGTACTTGTTGGCTTTTTGGGTATTGGTAGATTGTTCTTTGTCAATTTGTGGCCCATTTGGAGCTTTTGTGAATGACTCTTCTGTTCAGGGGTGGTTACTCTGCCATCACTAAGTAGAGAATATGGGCTATGAACGAGCAAGAGGACCACCAGAAGATAATATTTTGACAAAATATTAATGACAGGCAGCTCTTAGAGAATCTTTGAAATAGTCCCAGGTAAGATCTCATGTCCTGGGGTCAGTTTTCCCTCTCCTTTTTGTCATTTTGTTGGAGGAGTATTTGAGAAGGAAACTAATTTTCAGTTGACAAGGAAGATGTAAATTTGTAAAAGGTTTACAGAAGATGAAGCCTTGTTTCTTTATTGTGTTTAATCCCTAGCCCTTCCACTTGGAGTAAGGAGTATATATCTGGTATTTTCTTAGGGACCATAGCTATTTGGTCTAAAATGGCCTAACCGGTTTGATGAAAATATTTCAAATTGTATATAAAACCAGCACATTGTACCCCATGATTACATTGATGTACATTGCTACAATTTAATAAAAAAAAAAAGAAATTAAAAAAAAAGAAAAGAAAAGGTATATAGAGTTGTTGCTATGTTCTTACCACCACCATTTGATTGTCCTTTGTTGAAAACACATCCATTTCTTCATGAACTTTTTGCATCGGGCCCTCTCTGTGCTGGACAATCAATAAATATTTGATTGATTGTTATCTTCTAAATGCAAATTAAACATTTACATTCAAATATTGACGTTTCCCTGTGCTAAAAAACAAAGGGATCTCTGCTTGCTTGAATACTTGGGACCAGCTTCCATAGGTCAGTAGGCACGTGTGGGTTCTGCTTCTGTGCTTTAAGTGGAATTTAATAACCACTAGATTATTAGTCACATCACTTAGCAGGCACCTAGAGATTCAGAATCTTTTAGTAGCTGGTGGGCCACCTGGAATCCTGACATTCCATTGAACTGTCTATTCAGTATTCCTTGAACTAGGCTTCTGGGTTTGGTGGTGATGGAGGGTGGGAGGTAGGGTTTATATATAATACTGGTTCAGACTTAGTCCTTGTTCTCTGGGATCTTACATGCTAGGAAAATAGGATTCATTGAAGAAGACTGATAATGTGCAGTTTGAGGAAAACATACATTGACAACCAGAAGAAATATATATTGGAATTGATTGGTAGTGGCCATGAATGCCAGGCCCCTGAGATGCTGGAACAAGGAGGAGAAAAGGGAGATGTGTGCGTGGAAGGAGCAGCAATAAGTGATGGAGGAAGGAACAAGAGATGGCTATAGGAAGGTAGATGTGCCTCAGAGATGCAGAGCTCTGTTCAGGGATATTAGGACATCAACACACACTCAGAATCCCACACTGTATGAGACTGATGTTCATTATAAAGAAACAGCATTAAATACGTTATATTTCATATAATAGTACTTCATTTACAGAGACAAGCAAATGTAAGAAATATCCACGCAGCAATGTGTGAGTATTTAAAAAGTTACTTTTTATCCAGAAGACCTTAATCTGCAAACACTTAACAAGGTCAGACGTCATGGGAGATGCAAAAAAACTTGTGTGTACTTTGAGCAGTTTACTTAGTTGAGAAGACTGGACATGTACAAATGGAAACTAAGCTCTCAGCACCATTCACTTATAGGCAGTAACTGGGGTGGACTTCAGGACATAGCCAGATCCCTGGGCTCATGGGGAGTCTGGAAAAGTTTCCAGGTTTTTGAGCTGGCCTAAGTGGTTGGGCGGAATTTAGGTGGGCTCAACATAATGCCAGGTCTGCAGAAATGTCTTTTGCCCTTTAGGAAGTTGCAATGTCTGACCTGCTGTCATAACCTGCTCCCTATAACAGGTTTGTGCACTTAGCAGTAATAGATTGAAATAGCAACTCCTTAAAGCACACCTGGTTGATAATTAGCTCAATCACATTGTGTTTCAGTCATTACCCTTGGATTTCCCAAGGATGAGCTTAATTCATCTCCCACATTAAAGTGAGTGCCCGCATGACGAAAACTCAACTGAATAGAATTTCTGTCTCTATTATGTCAATTTAATGCTGTGGTAATTTTATTGTAAAATAGGTATTGGGTTACAATTTGCTACCCAAATATCTGCACAGAAATTGTTAGTGTGTGCTATAAAAAGATGTCTGATGGCAAGAGGCTCTTGTTTTTCCTAAACAGGACTGTGTCTGAAGAAAAACAAAGAGGAAATGAGCTGAAAATGAGCTGGAGGAATTTAGAGCTGATATTATCAAATATTGCTTATTTAGAGACCACTTCTTCTGGTTTTATAGCTTATAAATATATTGATAATGGATACAGCCTCTTGCTTCCAAAATTTTACAGAGGTTATTTTGAGCTTATTTTGTGTTTTCCCCACACTCTCTTGACCTCTGACCTGCTGCTGAAAGTGATGGGATGAACTGGTGGTGCATATGCTGTATTACCAAAGTGGGAAGGGTGAGTGGCACCTTTATTATATCTGATTACTGCCAGATCCCTGCAATACTCAAATCTACTCACTGGTTGCTGTTTAAAAGGGAAAAATACAAACCCAAGCACTTCTAGGAGTGGTGCCAGGTGTCTGTACAAAGGCAACCCAACTCCAGAAGGCTATAAAAATAGCCCCCAAGTAGTAAGTTCTGATTTCCCACTGAGCTGACCAATAAATCCAACAACCAGTTAATTAAAAATGCTAGGAGGGAATGTTCATCCTCCATTACCCACCTGTCCTTGTGAATACTCATCAGTTACAAATAGGAGGCTACCACTTAGTGTTTCAACATCCGGATTAGGAAACTCTCTCCTTCCCTTTCTCAGCAACCCGGAGGTGTACATGGCCTGTGTGGTTGCCTGATACCCCTACTTGGGTGTCAAGGTTTATTTGAGGCTAAAATGATTTGAGGCTTACAAAGAAGCACCCATTTATTTTACTTGACTACAGCTTCCTGGCATCATTCAGAAGAGCATGTTTGGAGAGATTAGCTCGGCTCTTCCTTGTTCAGGCTATGAATTTTCTTACAGTCTGCTAAAAATCTAATGGAAAATCTTGCTTCCCTGACTGATGCTGTAAGGTAGGATGCCACAGTGGCTTGGGACCCTTTTGAACTTGGAGTTAAAAGTTCTGGGTTTGAATCTCAGGTGTGTAGATATTAGGTGGTTTCTGTGAGTTGAGACCTCATTAGGAAAATGGGTGTGATTGCACCTGCCTCGTGGCATTGTTTTCAAGAATAGACAAAATCATGTGTGTGAAAATACCTGGCCCTTAGTGGATATTCGGTAAATATTGAGTCTGATTTAATGTATGCCCTGGATGTCCTTTGTTGCCTTAGATAGATACAGACAGCACTCATTTACAGAGACCTGAGAGGAAGAAAAAATTAGTGGTGGTTGTGGGCAGTGGAGACTCAAACCCACTGAATAGAAACATGATTATCAGGAACCTTTTTGCAAAGATACGAATGCATTTGAATGAATTGTTTATCTAACTTTTTTTAAAAAAAGAACTTAGAGGCATTTTGATGGAAAAGAAAAAAAAGAGATGAAATTTGAGTTATAGTTAGGGCTTTGGCACAAGTCACATTTCCTTTGCAGGGCTCAGCTTCCTCAATCCAAAAAGTGTTGGACTAGAGAAGCACTGGGATTTTTTTTGTGTATGCATGTGTAGAGACAGACTCTCATTTTATCGCCCTCGGTAGAGTGCTGTGGTGTTACCCAGCTCACAGCAACCTCCAACTCCTGGGCTTAGGCAATTCTCTTGCCTCAGCCTCCTGAGTAGGTGGGACTACAGGCGCCCGCCACAACACCCGGCTAGTTTTTTGGTTTTGCAGTTCAGCCAGGGCTGGGTTTGAACTTGCCAGCCTCTGTATATGAGGCCAGCGCCCTACTCACTGAGCCACAGGCACCGCCCAAGCACTGGGATTTTTTGCTCACAGCATAAATTCATGGGGATTAGTAGACTTTTGAGTCTGTGTTAATTGGGAATGAAAAAAAAAATTTTTTTTGAGACACAGTTTCACTATGTCACCTGGGTAGAGTGCCCTGGCATCACAGCTCACAGAAACCTCCAGCTCTTGGGCTTAAGCAATTCTCTTGGCTCAGCCTCCCAAGTAACTGGGACTACAGGCGCCCGCCACAACGCCTGGCTATTTTTTTTTTCTTGTTGCAGTTGTCATTTTTTTAGCTGGCCCAGGTGGACTCGAACCTGCCAGCTTTGGTGTATGTGGCTGGCGCTGTGACCACTGTGCTTCAGGTGCTGAGCCAGGATGAAATTTTTTTATGCAGAGTGAAAAGTTCAAAGAGGGGAGAAGCTCAGCAAGGACAGAAAGTTCTCTTGCAAGTGAGGGAACTCTCTCCAGCCATCAGGAGGCCTGATTGTGATGGGTATACTGACTTCTTTTATTCACGCTTTTGAGCTGTATGTGAGCATGTGTTCCCTTTAAATACTTTTCTAAAGCTGAAGCTCTTTTGTGATTTGTTGTGCATTGGCAGGATATGCTTTACTAATTCTGCTATACTTGATAATGAAGATCACAGACTGGGATCCTATTATTTGAGGCCCTAATACATCCCTTTTTTTACAAATTTACAAATAGGTTTGTAAATTATCATCAGGGGCCTACTGCCGGCCCCCTAAATAACACCTCTATCTGCTATTGAGGATTTCTTTAATAAAAAATGGCAAGGACACTCAGAATCACATTCTATGAGAAAAAGTTGAAAGAATGGAATGATATTTAGCTTGGAGGAGTGGAGATCTAGAAGACCATGCTGGTTATTATCAAAAAAAAATGAAGGGCTCTCTAGTCAAAAGTAGAATTAAACTTGTTTTTTGTGGCTTTGGATTGGGAGGTAGCAAAATAAGATCAATGGAGAGGCAGAGGAAAACATGGTTGTCTCAATGCAGGCAATAACTTTGCTATCATCTAAGTTGCCCAAAGAGGGAATAGGCGGCCTGCCTCAAGGAGATAGCAAAATTCCCACCACCAGTCCCCAGTAAAAAGTTAATCTCTTTGAATGGAAGTTAGAATCTATTTTCTGAAGTAAACCTGTAAGGATCCAGTGGTCTGGCAATCCTCTTGCTATACTATGAATACTTCTGGCAGACCATGTCTTATTTATGTCCTTAGCTCTTTGATTGGAATGTGATTATAGCAGGATCTCAGAAAATGTTTGTCGATCGAATCATTGACTTAAAATGCACTTGAAAGTAAACAATAGAGGCTTGTGGTCCCTAGATCTGGTGTATTAAAGTGGCTTCCATATATTGCAGTGTCCCGCTTTTTCTTCAGGTGTTCGTATGCATTTTCGGCCACAACAACACATTCATTAATAGCTTGTCATTGTTAGACAACTAAAATAGTTGCTAAGAAAAGCCCCTTCCATACTGATACATAATAGAAGAGAGAGAAAACATGATTTTAATATTGGGGAAGTAATGAATTCACATTGTAGACCTGTATCAAAACATCTAATGTACCCTATAAAGATAAAATATATTGGGGAAGCATTATCAGAGTTACATACATGTAAGGTAGCAGAAAAACAACTACAAAATCTGGAAATAATTTCATACAAGTTTATACAATAAAGAGAAGAATGAACACTAAATTTTTTTTATTTTCTTACGAGATAAGAGGATGGACATTGTGCCTGTCTCACTTATACCTTGAGAGATACCCCTGAGCAAATTCCGGAGGTAATTATTTGCAGTTCCAAGGGTCAGAGGCCTGTGAACTTGCATTGCAAAATCAAAAGGTCAAGACTTTTGATCAGACCTATTATGTTCTCAAAATACCTTGAAGAAGGGAGATGGTGTGTAGGCAGGAACTCCCCCTCTCAACAAACATTTCATCATTGTCCCCTTACATCATCTGGCATGATTGGATGGTAGGTGTTCTTCATTAGATTTTCAAGCTTCCTGAGGGTTAATTCATTTGTGCGAGGAAATGTCATCCCTGGGAGGATGGCACTGCATAGAAGCTAGAAACTTGCCTCTCATAACTTTATTGGTTGATTCTACAAAAGGAAAACACTTTTTGTTAAAAGATAGAGTCTCATTCTGTCACCCTGGGTAGGGTGTCCTGGCATCATAGCTCACAGCAACCTCAAACTCTCGGGTTCAAGAGATCCTCTTGCCTTAGCCTCCCAAATAGCTGGGAATACAGGCACTACCACAATACCCAGCTATTTTTTTTTTTTTAAATAGAGACGGGGTCTTGATCTTGCTCAGGCTAGTATTGGACTCCTGAACTCAAGCGATCTGCCTGCCTCATCCTCCCAGAGTGCTAGGATTACAGGTATGAGCCATTGCACCCAGCCATAAAAGCAAAACACTTTGAATGAAACCTTATAAAAACAGAGTGAAGGTGATATTAAAAGATTAAATAGGCTAAACCTAATGGGATAAGGCAATCTTTTTTCCCAAATACCTCATGGGTATCGTGATGGCTTTAGAAACCATTGAGAAATGTTAGACACTTCAAAAATTGTGAACTTGGGGAAGTACTGATGCCTGTCCGAAAGACTGGGCCCCTGAGGAGTATTTAGGCTACTACCTAATAAAGTATTAATAAATAAAAGATGAATATAAATTTCTGGTTTCTTCTGGTTGGTGTCTTAGGACTGTGGCTTTTACTTACCGTAACCTGCACTATGCTGGCGAAGATTTTGTCCTCTGTGAGACACGTAAAGATCCTCATAGGAACTTAGGAAGTGTATCTCCCTCCTTCCTGCTTCACCTTCTTTCCCTTTTGGTGTGGGGTGGCTTGAGGATGTCACCATAGGAATACTGTTTTTGAGCCACCCCGATCACTATTTAGTTAAAAAATATCCAAGCATCCTGTTTGGACAGGTTGTAAGCTGTGACATTAGACCTTCCTGGTATGCAGAATGGTTTTCATCACTCTCCCACCCATTCAGCCAAGGTTAAAGGTCTCAGGAAGGTATTTGACTTGTGGCCCTAACTTGCCCTAACTGCTGAGCAATGATGGGTCTTTTGCTTGAATCACTTACGAGGCACCCATGGGAGCAGCACACCAGAGAGGAGTAGCGAAGAAGCAAAACTGAGTTCATTACAGCATTTGACATGCAGGGGGCACCAAGAGGAAAGTGCACCAAACCCTGTACACCAGGGGTCCTCAAACTACGGCCCGCTGGCCACATGCCGCGGTGTGAATTGTATTTGTTCCCGTTTTGTTTTTTTAATTCAAAATAAGATATGTGCAGTGTGCATAGGAATTTGTTCATAGTTTTTTTTTTTTTTTTAAACTATAGTCTGGCCCTCCAACAGTCTGAGGGACAGTGAATTGGCCCCCGGTTTAAAAAGTTTGAGGACGCCTGCTGTACACTAAAGGGTTTGTCTATTGGATTATCTTTAAAACAAAAACCTCTGTTCAGGCTTGGTGCCTGTGGCTCGACGGGCTAAGGCGCCAGCCACATACACCTGAGCTGGCAGGTTCGAATCCAGCCCAGGCCCGCCAAACAACAATGACGGCTGCAACCAAAAAATGGCCGGGTATTGTGGCGGGCGCCTGTAGT
>CAUYON010053057.1:0-57247 GCA_963573935.1 Arctocebus calabarensis
GTCCTCCACCCTCAGTCCATGTGTCCTACATCCTCAGTCTATGGGTCCTCCATCCTCAGTCTATGTGTCCTCCATCCTCAGTCTAAGGGTCCTCCATCCTCAGTCTATGTGTCCTCCATCCTCAGTCTAAGGGTCCTCCATCCTCAGTCTATGGGTCCTCCATCCTTGGTCTATTGGTCCTCCATCCTCGGTCTATGGGTCCTCCATCCTCAGTCTATGGGTCCTCCATCCTCAGTCTATGTGTCCTACATCCTCGGTCTATGGGTCCTCCATCCTCAGTCTATGGGTCCTCCATCTTCAGTCTATGGGTCCTCCATCCTCGGTCTGTGGGTCCTCCATCCTCAGTCTATGTGTCCTACATCCTCAGTCTATGGGTCCTCCATCCTCAGTCTATGGGTCCTACATCCTCAGTCTATGTGTCCTCCATCCTCAGTCTATGTGTCCTCCATCCTCAGTCTATGGGTCCTCCATCCTCAGTCTGTGGGTCCTCCATCCTCAATCTATGTGTCCTCCATCCTCAGTGTATGGGTCCTCCATCCTCAGTCTATGGGTCCTCCATCCTTGGTCTATGGGTCCTCCATCCTTAGTCTATGGGTCCTCCATCCTCTGTGTCCTTGACTCCACAAGGGAAGTCAGAGGCATTCAGCTTCCTTGGCTCTGCTTTATGTCAAAGAGTAGGAGATACTTATGTGTGTGAATTAGGAAAAAGAATTAGACTTACCCCAGCCTGGCACTCTCTCCAAATACCACCCCACAAGTCAGGGGGTAGAACCTAAATATTCATTAGTGACTCAGTTCTGTGGTTAAGGCTGTACAGAATTCCCAGTTAACATGATCAGTCATTCATATTTTAGCTGTCTACAGTATTTTTGTTTGATTTTTTTCTTTTATTATTGCAGCAAGATAAGGATCCTAAAAGCTGAAGGCTGGAAGAAGATTCAAAGATCTCATTACCCTGCCCCTTCCCGTTGTACCTTAGAAACAATCCAGGGGAGCAGGAGTGATGTGGAAGGCCATGGGCATACCCTGGCAGAGGTGGCTCTCTTCTGGCTTCAAGTTTACTCTAGTCTTCTGATTCTCAGAATAGTTATTTTTCACTCGACTAAAGCTGAGGTAGGTGGGGTCTGCAGGGCAGCACTCATTAGCTGAGTACCCCAAGTTCTGGGGGTTGCAGGAGAATCACAAAACTCACTGCCTCCAGCATGCCACACACTGGTTCGGTTTCTCCCTGTCCTAGTGGGAAGGTGTCAGCTGCCTCCCCAAGTCAGCGAGCCCTTAAATCCTGAGTCTAGGTGCTGCATGTGAGTGGGAGAGGCATTCACACTTCTGCCCCTCTAGGGACTGTCATGAAGGACACCGCCCAGGAGACTCAGCCTCCTGAACTCTGACCACTTGTGCTCTGACCCTGGGAACACTCCTGATATTGACATAGCAAGGCTGGGTGTCCCCACCCTGAAACTTTGGGGCATGCTCCCCATTCTTGCTCAGTTAATTATCAGTTAATATTAGCACTTGATAATAAAGTGGTGACTGACTAGAGCCTAGAGTATATTTTATTGGTTGGTTCTAGTGGAGGAGAACATAGCTGAGTTCTAGGGTCTCTAAACTCTGGCTTATCTACTGACTCTGTGAGAGCCCAGAGGGATGAGCAAGCCTCACCTCATCTGTAAAATCAGGATAATTATCACATTCCCTTCATTGGGGTGGGGGGACAAAATGGGTTAAAGCAGAAAATGTTTCGCATGTAGTTGGCATTGAACAGTGTTCACTGTTAGAGGAATATGAAGTTTATCTACATGTGAAGTAATGAAGAGTGAGAATTACTTGAGCTGAACTCAAGTCTTTCACCTTTTGAGAAATATACAGATAAATAAAGGTCTGAGAACAAGCTTTTTAAAGATTCTAATCTGAGGCCCACAGTTATTTAGTTTAGGTGGATGAAGACATCACCAGGTAGTGACAGCCCTGCCTGTGACAATGTTCAAAGTTGCCAACTTTGGGCTCAGCACCTGTAGCTCAAGTGGCTAAGGTGCCAGCCACATACACCAGAGCTGGTGGATTTGAATTCAGCCCGGGCCTGCCAAACAACAATGACAACTACAACCAGAAAATGGCCGGGCATTGTGGCGGGCGCCTGTAGTCCCAGCTACTCAGGAGGCTGAGGCAAGAGAATGGCTTAAGCCAGGAATTGGAGGTTGTGTGAGCTGTGATGCCACAGCACTCTACCAAGGGTGACAGCTTGAGGCTCTCTCTTTCAAAAAAAAGAAAAAAATAAAAACAAAAAGTTGCCAATTTGGGGGAAAGAAGAAAGACTGAGAATGAGGCGAACTTCTAAGTCTGGGATCAATGTCATAACATGTTTGGGGCTTTAAACATAAATAATGTCCATGTTTACACAGTAGAAAGTGAGGCAAAGACTGGGACCATGCCTTACTTGAGGTTAGTGAGGTCAGTGGCTTCTTTTGCTTCTCACAGGGAAGGAGAAATACAGTGTTAAAGAACTGATAGCATGAGGAGGAACTATCGGGCCACGTCACGAGAAGCAGCCAGTCTGAGGGGAGACACAGCCCTGCCCTCAGAGTGCCTCGGTCTGAGGCAGGAAACAGCCCCGGCTTCTCTGGGAGGTCTAGTTTAAAGGAGAGGCAGGGCAGATGTTGCTTTTGTCATTTGTCCCTTGCCCTGCACATCTCTTCCTTCCACTGGAAGAAGATAATTGTTCTTCCTTCTGTCTGGCTTGCTCTGTCCTGCCTTTAATAGATTGCAGTCTCCCAGAGGACAGAAAGGAACTATTTACTCAGAGTCTGTATAGAGCTCAGAACAGCAGGTGCTCAATAACTATTTATAACCACTAATGATTTAGCACAACAAACTCACTTAACCTCAGCTACGGAAGCCTGGTAAACAGCATGCAACAGCTGTGCGGCCGGGGCCATTGACCGAGAGGAGCATGGTGGGGAAGGATGGGCAGAGTAACCTACCATTTCTGCTCTGTCGCCCCCACAGTAGATGGCTAAAATGTGCCCCTGATCAGGGCAGCATTATGACCTGCAAGGACCTTAGGCAGTTTTGCCTTAGAAGGGTCCTTCTTTCCTTAGGAAAAATTTTGTCATCACTAATGGCCACATTTCTTGTGAGCAAAGAGGCATCCTATACCCAAACACAGCCCGGCTGGAGGAAGATTAGATTATCATGGCTCTGTTTGGCATTAATTCCTACCTGTCTAACCTACAAATTTCCTAAAATAGTGGTGAGGACCCCTGGGGATGCTGAGTTCTATGAATATGTTTTACATTTTAGCTTTTTATTTCAATAGCAATCTAAAATTTGTTTTTTTTACCAAAGCTTCTCTTCGAGAATAGCCAGTTGCAACTTAAAAACAGCTTGCAGAATAAGAACTGTAATGGGAAAAATAGTTTTGATATTTTACCGTGTGCCTAGCCCTGCTTAAGTGTTTTAGAGGATTGAGTCAGTTACTCCTCACAATAACTCTGTGAGATTATCCAGTTTTACAGATGAGGAAACCAAGGCATTGAGAGGTTAAGCAACTTGCCAAGGTCACAGGATGGGGAAGAGTCAAGCCAGGATTCAAGCTGAGGTGAATCGTTAGTGATTCGAGGTGGTTGGACTCTGCAGGCTGTGTGATTACCACTGGCCACCTTGTCACTAAGTCAAACTGCTTAAGAAAACACTTCTCAAGCTGGGACCTCTTGAAGAAGCCTCCTTAAACAGGTTCCTATAACTGTCCACCTGTGGTAGATCTGCCTCTGTCCAATCACAGCACCTCAAATCTCTATTTTTCCTTCTAGAATGTCCTCATGAAGAAAAGTAGCCCTGCCTGCTGAAATTCTAGCCCTATCAAGGCTGTGTTCAGGGCACCTCCTCTGAGAAACATCCCCTTGCCTTTGTTGGTGGGAGGGAAGTCTTTCACAGAATTCTTATAGCATTTTGTCAATTTCTTTTTTTTCCCTCTAACTTGAGAACAATGTCATTTCTCAATGTGATGAGGGTCACATTCCAGCATACCTGGGCTCTGACTTTTGTTGTAAGTTTTTGAGTAAGGTATGTAAGCTTCCTGAGCCTCAATTTCTCCACCTGTAAGTGGGCAGATAGTATTGCATTACTGAATGGTTTAGATGAAATAGCATGTGTAAATAGTAAAGTGTCAGACCCCCTGTAGACACCTCCTTCCTCCTCTGGATTGTAGTTATGCAAATATGTGCTGAAAACTCCTCCTGAGAAGAGGTGTCTCCTCCATCCTACCACCTTCATGCCCATATGCAGCAGGGCTCCACGGAAGCCTGATCAAAAGGCTGAATCAGTGCTGCTGCATAAAGCATGTCCCCACATCTGTGGGGGTAGGGTGGGGTACAGCAGCTGCGCGAGGGAAGGATTGACTGCTCTGGTCCAGATCTTGACTCCAGAGAAAGTCTCCAGGGAGGAGAAGGCAAAGGCAAAAAAAGAAAGAAAGAAAATACAAAGAAAAAAAAAATGAAAAAAGAAATGATAAAGAAGAGAGAGGCAGAGAGAAGCAGAAGGAATCGGGGGCCAGTGTGCCAGGGTGATCTGACTCTTCACTGCTGTCTCCCCAGATTTTATCAAAACAAGGCTGGAAAGAAACTTGAATCAGTGACCACTTCATCCCCACCATCCAGCCAAATTGCCCAAACGAGGAAAGTGAGGCACAAAGAGAAGTGGTATGTTGACATCCAAGGAGGTGCAAGGCTGGTTCAGGCCAGGGACCCAGTGGACAGAACCCCTGTCCCACCCTCTTCCTGCTGCATCAGGCCGTAGGTGAGAGGCAGGGTGCTCCCATCCCAGCCTGAAGAAAGACAATATTAGGAATGCAGAGAGCAAATCCCAGGGTAATGGAGCCTGGTGTTTGCAATAAAAATTTAAATGTGCTGTCCTGGTGGCAACAGCAGCTTTTATCCGATCAGCCTGTCAGTGCTTTAGAAGGCTGGGTTCTGTAAATGGGAAAACCAAATTGAATTCATATTTACTGCTCTCGAGTCTGTGGGGTTTATTGTTTCCAATGGATTAATCTCTCCTCTCTCTCCTTTTCCTTTCCCCCATCCATTTCCTTCTCCCCCTCCTTTTCCTCTTTCTTCTCTTTCTTGTACTCCTAAGTGGTTCCATTATCCAACAACTCATTGGAAAAGTTGGCAGGGAGAAGGGCCCACTGTCTGTGCAGATTCTTTGCTCCTCCAAATAAGCTTTTCGTGTTCACCTGCCCTGCGCTGTTCCTGGGCATGCTGGCCCCTATGAACACCTGCATGCCAGTTCTCTTAGCCTCTGCTTCTGGTGGGTTCGGTCACTAAGAGTGAGGGGCCAGTGGCCGGCTCCCTCCCAAGCTGTAGGTTATCTCTGGGTGGTATCTGTTAGGATTACAGCTTCTGTTGGGCAACTCTTGTCCCTTGACTATATCCTGGGCTGGTTCTTGACACTGCTGCCTGCTTCTGTCTCTTCAGGCATAGGGACACACATAAGTGTGAAAGAACGAAAGGCTCTTCTCCGTCGTTGGCCCCTGGGTACAGCACCACCCATTCCTCCTTCCCCTAACCCTGCCCACACCTCTATAAATAGTCCCTGGATTAAACTTCTTTCAGATACTCCTGTAATTCTCTCATCTGTTTACTCAGGGGACCCTGACTGATAATGTGTCTCTGCCCTTCTCCCCAGGACTGGGGGGACACAGGAGAGCAATGGAACAAACCAGCAGTCAGGGGCTTCTGTCCCATTGGCTTTTGTGAAGGAGGAGGACAGATCAGGGGCTCAAGCTCCCCCAGCTTTCTGGGGCGGCATCTGCAGTCAGCGCTTGGGCTGAAGACGGGATGATGGCCTCGTACTTGTTTGCCCACGCAGGTTCTGGAAGTCCTACCCCATATCTCACCCTGCCCCTGTAGTGCCTGCCTGGTAAAGACCTCAGAGCTTCCTGGGGCACGTGACGTGGGGCAGCCTGTTATGGGATCTCACAAACAGGCCATTTGCTATGTCTGCTGAGGGAATTTGTAGGGGCTCAAAACAGTAGAAGTATTCCCAAATGAAAAATTATGGTATTTTTGTGTGTCTTGATAACCTGTAAGTCCAGACTGGCCAACCAGTGAGGATTCTTATGCAAGGCCAAGGGAAGACCAGACCTTCGGAGTACAACAGGAGATTGCTTTTTTGGCAACCGTGTTCTCCACTGTGGCAGACACCCATATGCCGCCCACAAACAGGCAAAATGAAACATGCAAATACACACCCTTCAAGAAGGAAACTTGATTTTCTAAATTCTTTTTGTTTTAATAATCAGAGGTGTTATTAGGAGCCAAAGATTTAATATTCCATGCTTCCGGTCCTACCAAATGCATAGCAACAGGGTGATAACTGCAGGCCTGTGTAATGAGACTGTGTCCTCAGAGAAGCCAGAGGACACAACATTCACAGCACTCAGCCTGGACCTGCCCTGCAGGGACCCAGCATTGCTCTGCAAGAGGGGACGACCCAGGCCCTCACCAAGGCCCCTGAGGGGGGTGAGGGGGCTTTGGGGCAACAGAACATTGCTAACATCAGCCTCGGTCCTGGGAGGCAGAACTTGGGTTGAGTCTGGACATAAAGAAAGAAAACACAGTCGTGTCCTCAGGAAGCCCCTGTGTGAGGGGAAGACACGGCCCTGTCCTCATGGAGCCCCAGTCTCAGGAGATACAGGCCCAGTCCTTGGGGAGCCCAGTCTGAGGAGAGACATGGCCCTGTCCTTGGGTAAACCTGGTCTGAGGAGAGACACAGCCCTGTCCTAGGGGAGCCCCAGTCTCAGGAAATACAGGCCCAGTCCTTGGGGAGCCCAGTCTGAGGGGAGACACAGCCCAGTCCTTGGGTAGACCTGGTCTGTGAGACATAGCCTTGTCCTTGGGGAGCCCCAGTCTGAGAGGAGACACAGCCCTGTTCTTGGGGAGTGCCCCAGTCTGAGCGGAGACACAGTCCTGTCCTCAGGGAGCCCCAGTCTGAGGGGAGACATGGCCCTGTTCTAGAAGAGCCCCAGTCTGCTGAGGAACATACGACCTCTACCTCCAATGACTTTCAAGTCTGATACCAAGGTCAGATGTCAGCCCATGATTACATAATCTTGACACAGTGAACTTTTCCGCTACCCAGACTTTGCCTAGCCTCTATCCTGGGTGGCTTGGAAAAGAAAAGCCAATTTTAATTTTAATACTTGCCAACTATAATGAGGAGAGTAAATCATAGGGTGACCATCCACCAGCCAAATGGAAATGAGTTTTGGATTAACTGCCTCTTTGAATTATCCACTCCACTGCTCCTTTCATTAGCCCGTCCTACAAAGACCCAGGCTTGGGTGCTCCCTGAGTGTGGGTACCGGGGAAGGGCCAGAGGGTGCCCGGAGGTCAGGGTGCTGGTCGGGGTGTTGGCCAGTCAGCCAGTCAGTGAGCTGGAGTGCTCTTCCATTTAGAGGAGGGAAGATGTCGGGGTTGAGACAGCAAGGCCCGGGCCAGACACTTGGGCCTGCAGAGGAAGACCTTGGGGAAGAAAGGCCTAGAAAGACCTTGCTGCCTGGAAATGTATCCCTGCATATCCACTTCCACCGTCACGCTGTGCGGTGAAAAGGGAAGGAGTGAGCCCTCCCTTCCCACAGTTGGATCCGGAGTGGGCCCTCCCTTCCCACAGCTGGATCCTCTCTTGAGAACTGAAGATGCTTGAAATATAAGTTGGGGTGGAGGTGGGGGTTTAGAGACTGAATCTCAAAAGTCCTGACTGAATCAAAGCTACAATTTTGCTGTGTGCCAGCAAAGCCCCCTCCACTCACACCTGAGGACAGGCGAGGAGGCTGACAGGTGGGAGCGGAGGGCCAGATCCAAGGCCTTCTAGATCCTTAACTGCAGCCTTGTTCTGTAAGTTTTGAATTTAGTCAAAGGCCTCACTTAAGGATTTAAAAGGCCATCTGTGACCTTAGGACTGCAGGTTCCCCACCCCTGGCCTAGCCTAGATTGATGCCGAGAGCTGCCAGCCGTGTCTGTCTGTGTCCCCAAAGCAGGAACAGATCACTGACAACCATGGAGATGAATGCCTTTGCAGTTGACAACATGGCAGCAAAACAGCATTTGCTTTCATCAAAGCTGAACAAACAAGCTCTGCTCCCTCTCCCTTCCTCAGGCTGCCTCGCTGGTAAAGCCAGGCCGTCCCCTGCCCACACAGCCCTCTGTCAGGAAGCACACCCGTTCCCTGACTCGCTCACCTCCATTCACGCGACACCCCCTCACTCAGTCACACGCACCCGCTGTCGCACATGGATCTTCCTCACACACACACCTCTCCATTCACATTCCAGCCTCCGCGATCACACCCCTCACCCCACCCAGGCACGGGCCTCCCTCCATTCATGCACCCGCTCGTTCACACATCGGCTGGCACATGTCTCAAGACGACAGACGGCTTAGTGCTCCTCAGCCCCAACCGTGAACACTCTAGGTAGAGACGTTTTTCCGGTAAACGATTACTATTATTACTACCAATCATTCGTGTTCCGCCACGAAGTTGCTAGTTTTTGTTAGTCACCCAGAAGAATGTATGTGGCTTTTATATCACTGTTTATTTCCCTGCATCTCGCAATTCCACTGTGGCCCAAGCTCAGTTGCTGCCTTATGTAATGACAGTTATAATTAAGAAGTTTGCCTTGGGCTGGATTCCCCAGAAGTGGAACAATGATTTGAAATGAGGATTTGAGTGTAAGTGGTTTCTTTGGGTGATGATTGCAGGAAATGAGGTAAGAGAAATGGGGAAATGAGACAGGAAGGGAAGGAGGCCCATATAGAGTGTGTTAAGGAACAGGTGACTAGGAAGGGAAACTGAGGCTTGGCCCCACCGGGGGCCTTCTAAGAGACTGCGTAGGATGTGCCTCAGAGTTATCCCGTGTGGTATCCTCCATGTCCCTCATTAGCACTGGTTGGGGACTGCTCTCTGGACACATTAATCCCCAGCATGACTGGTCTGCCCTCCAGGGGCAAGCATGCTTTTGTAGCGAGTCAAAGGGTGCAGGGTGTCAGAGCAGCCAAGGCCTATGACTGTTCATGCTAGAACACGAGTTCATTCATTCAGTCACTCATTCATTCTCTCATCACCTGGATCCCAGGTGCCTACTCCCTGCCAGGTACTGGGTTTGCTACTGCCAGTTCAGAAATGAACAATATGCAATCCCTGCCAACAAGGGGTTCCCGGGTGAATGGGGGTAGAAGGCAGACAAACACCTGATTATATTGCAACACAATAAAAGCTATCATGACTGCGTGAACACAGAGGCATAATGCTGTCATTGGGAACAGAGAGGAAGCAGTTCTGAGCTTAATAACTTACTTATGATAACAATTGCTTATCTGGCACAATAGAAGTTTAAACAGAGCCTAAATGGGCTCATTCTGCCCTTTTGATGTTTTAGACATCACCTCCCCCCACCTTTCCTGTTGTCTATTCCACCAAAGACTGCCCTTTTTACCCAGTTTCTGAAGAAGTTTGGGGCTTCAGGATGTGTTTCTTGCCCCCATGGCTTGTTTGGAAATAGCACAGGGAATGCCCTTGCCCGTTCCATGTGGGTGTCTTTCTGCAGCAAGCAAACTAGAACCTTCTGAAGACAGGGGGCTCCCTGAGGGATTTTCTCTCTTTCTTCTCTCCCTCCCCTCTCTCCTACTCTTTAATTCTCATCAAATTAAAAGCTGTGATTCCACAGTCAAAACAGGAGTTCCCTGAGATCAAAGGCTACGCCTCCCCTGTCAAAGCTCTCTGAGGTCAGGAACTGTCTCCTGCCCGGCACACCCTCACTGAGCTTTGCCTTTTCTTCAGATTCTAGAAGGATCCTAACACAGGATGGCTTTGGGGAAGGGTTTGGGAAATCAGACGCTAACTTGTTTTTCTTACCCTTTGAAGCAGCCCCAGACTGTCACTTCCTGAGAGTCTGCGGGCACCGTTCAGGGAGGTGGATGTACTAGCCCTGGGCCAGGACAGGGACAGAGGCTTTTCCCTGGAGCTGGCATGGCACTGGCAGTGGAGTCACCCTCTGGCAACTCCCACAGCAGGGAAGCAGCCCCAGTAGCTGTCTCTGTGTCCGTGCTTCCTTCACCCAAGTGGAAATCGAGTTTCTCTTTCCCACCCCTCATCCTAGAGCGGGTCCCTCCAGTATTATGATTTGGGGGAGCACTTTCGGTCTGGGAGGGAAGTCTGGAAAGAGAGGCTCCTGCCTCTCCCTGGCATATCCCTCCCCTCCCACTCTTATTAATTCCCACTTTCTTGGCCTGGAGCACCCTGGAGGGACCATTTCTTTTTACCTGAAGCAGAGACAGGCATCTTACTTGATTTACAGGCTCCAGGGGCGGGTGGCTCCTCAGCTGGTTGCTAAGGTATCTTTTAAATGGAAATCAGGGTGGAGAGATATCACCTATATCGTGTCAGCCATCTGCTAAATGTTGCCTCTTCTGTCTGGAACAGCTCGAGGTGGTTGTGACAGGAAGGCAGAGCCCAGGGGTGGGGGAGAGGGGAGGAAGGCCTGGGCTTGGGAGGAAAGTCTGGGGTCTATAGTCTTTAAGCCAAGGAATAGGAAATTTCCTTTACAGCCACCACGACAACTATTTTTCTTTCCACTCTCTCCTCATCTTTCTTTTTCCCTTTTATTTTAAATATAAAATCCCATCTGGAGGCTTTGATTACAAACCAACAGCCTAGTTCTGCAACTCTATGTTTATTGCTAGGATATATTTATGAATGTATGTGTGTGTGTGAGTGTGTGTATGTGCGCACATGTATGTGTGTGACCCTCCACCATCAGGGCCTGACAGGTGGGTCTTTCTAAGCCAATTAGGCCTCTGCTGCTGAGAATACCAGCGTTCCTTCCAGGCCCAACCCCAAGCAGGAAACACAAGTGCCCAAATGTAGATGAACAGCTGGGTTGTCACCGTTACTAAGCAATCCTGTAGTGGGAACAGCCAGTGTTTCCATGTACACCAGGCACAGGAAAGCCTCTGGAGGGGACTTCTCTACTCTGAGCAGGGCCCAGAGCCAACAATCCTTACCTTAAATCACGGTTCTTCCCAAGGTAGCTGGAGGAATTCAGGCAGCCCCAAACCTCCTGGACCCTTTCTTCCTAGTAGTTCTACTGGGGCCAACAACACTCAGGGCCACAAGGTATCCTGGGCCAGGCTGCACTGTACAGGTTGCTTAGTGAAAGGGTCCTACACGTGCCCAGTGGGGACACCTTTCTACCTGCACCAAGACACATTTATGCGCTAATGACAGCACTTAACCTTGTATAGTTGTGAAGATCACGTGAAAAAATCCAATCAAGGGAGGGAGGAGATACTGTTTCTATCCTGCGTAAATACCCAAGACAGGATGGGTTCTCTGGCACACTGTAGGGCTGGGCCTGGGGAAATGTTTCTCTTCCTCTTCCTGCTCTCCAGTTTCTGCCTCTCCTTGTTAGCGCCCTTCCTCCCCGCCCCCTCCCTCCCCACCCGCTCCCAGTGCAGACTCATAGACATTCTGAGCACACAAACGCTCCCTCCCCTGAAGACGGATTCCTCCTAGAAGGCAGATTCTGACATTTGATACCAGCATCCATTTCACAGTCTGGCTCTGATCCCCACACACCTCTCTCAGCTTTGCCCACAAATAATCCCATGGCCCCTCCTGCCCACTTGCATTTGTGTCTTTGCTCCTCATCCTGAACTTTTTCTCCTAATTGCCACCTCTCCTTGTTCCCTTTCACCACTTACACCACCCTGAGATGCTGGGAGGGATCTAGGTCTGGGGTTCCCTCTGACAGCATTCCTGCCAAAAAGAGAGAGCCCCTCACCTGGGATATGCAATAATTACATATATTCATCATGTCTTCCTATCTCCCTCCCAACTTGGGGTTTAAGCCGCCTTTTGTTTGGCTGTTAGAATAATATATTAAGTGATAGTTCTCCAAATGCATTTTAATTAAGATTCAATAGTCACTTCTCTGTCAGTAATCTGCTATGCTGATTACTTAAAATATATTTACCCAGCTCTATTATGTCACAGATTTGAATTCATTAGACGTTTGTTAATCCTCCACAAACTTTTTCTTTCTAAATGTGGTTTGTTTAGCATAATTTACCCAAGGGCACAACTGTTTGAAACAATGGGCCTTGTGCCTCTGAGGCTCCAGGGTGTGCATCACAAAGTGCCTGGGCCTCACCTGCTAGCTGCCACCACTGGCGGCCTTCCACCAGAGGGCAGGTGACAGAGCCAAGGGTGGAAAAGCCCAAAGGCAGGCAGCCCATCCACTACACAGAAGTGGTCCATACGGGCCAGGCTTCCAGGACACGGGGTGGGGATGGTGGTGGAGAGAGGAGCTGGAGAGACAAATGGAAGATGTCCAGCACATGGATAGCCTTGGCCCTGGGTTCAGGTGTGCCTGACAAATATCATTTCCTGTGTGCCATGACTTGAAAATATTGGGAAGTGCTGGTTAGTCGTAGAACACAGCAGCATTAACTGATGAGATCTCATAAGGAATATGGCCTTTCTCATGGGGACCTAGAACACTACCCCCTACAAAGACATACACGAATCACCACCTCCTGCTTAGTTAGCAAGGGACATCTTTGCATATGGCCCCTATGTACAGGGGGACCACTTAACTCTATTTGAGTAGTCGCAGTGGCCAGTCACTCTATGACTATGATGAGTCTTGGCAAGAATAGCTGAAAAGCCAAAGGGCTCAACACAGATAGAGAAGATTCCCTCTTGCTCCATTAGGCCCCAGGTAAGTAGGGATCTGGAAGGCCAGAACACATTTGAGCACAGAGCAAAGTGGAAGGGGGGAAGCTTTGATATATCCACACCTGTGACCAGGTAGCTGCTGTTAGGGTGAGCTGCTTAACCTTAGAACAGAGCTTCATGAGAACAGGGGCTGGCTGAATGGGCAGTTGGTCATGGGATGCTCAGGGCAGAACTGTGTGGGATTGGCCACTGTGGCAAAGGCTTTTTCATGTAATGAAGAAGATGAAAAGAAAAAACATCCTCTAGAACAGGCCTACACAATTTTTCTGTAAAGGACAAGACATTAAATATTTTAGGCTTTGTTGGCCACATATTATCTGCTGCATTTACTCACCTCTGCCATTGTAGCACAAAAAAGTAGCTTCAGGCAAGTACATGAATGAACATAGAGATGTTCTAATAAAACTTTATTTACAAAACCAGGTGGCAGGTTATATTTAGTCTACGAGCTACATAGTTCACAGCACTTTCAGCATAGTAGCCAGTAGCCACATATGGCTATTGAACATTTGAAATGTGCTGTCAGGGTAAAAGACATACTAAATTTTGAAGACTTCATCAAATCAAAGAATGTTAAACATTTAATTAATAATCATATTAATAATATGTTGAAATAATATTTTGGATATGGAAGTTAATAAAGCTTCTTATCAAAATTAATTTTGCCTGTTTCTTTTTACTTTTTTTAATATGGCCACTAGAAAATTTAAAATTACATTTATGGCTCACATTGTATTTCTACTACTTTCTCTGGATAAAATATAGTGTAAGCCTTTGGCCCTTGAAAGCTTTCAGGTAGGAGATTTAAAGAGACACAATAATGGAATTCAACTGTGCATAATAAAGTATATGTTTGGAATAGGTTTTAAAATATACTACAAATCCTTTTTGTTTATCAGCTAGCTAGTTTATTTGCATCTGTGTTGCTCAAACTGGGAGCTAAGGAACTCTACTTCCTCAAGATCTTAATAATTGTTGCTCAAAAAAGGAGTGTCTTCATAGTAAAAAACAGAGAGAGAGAGACTAATGCAAAATTAAACATTAATCTGGTGTCTTTATTGCAGCAGAATTTTCCAACTCTTCTAAACTTGCCGATGTGTATAGAGCTTTTGCAAGAGTAGGCAGCACTTCCCCCAACTTATTGGCCTTAGCCATTTTTGCAGAACCCTAATTAGTGCTTCTAGAAGGCAATTTGAGAAATTGCATGCATGATGCTACACAACCAGTGTGCATGATTTTCTAAAAGTCCAACTCAATTCGTTGTTTTTAGCATTGCATAAATAAAACCATACTGAGGAGAACATGAAACAGTGAGAAAACTGTAAGATTTAGAAGGACAAAGACCTAAGTCAAATTTTTATTCCTTCCTTACCTAGTCATTCACACAAAAGCACCTGCTGTGTGCCAGACAGGGCTTTAGGCCTGGGACAGATATTGGTGAGTAAAAATAAGCCCCTTCCTTTTAGGGCTTTATTACCAGAACAAAAGCAAACAAACAAAAAAGCAAGACTATGGAGTATGTTAGATAAGTTCCAAGTAGAAAACAGAAAGCAGAGAAGAGGGGTCGGGCAGAATGGGGGACTGCGGGAGAGGATGTCTGGGAAGGCATCGGTGAGAAGGCGACTTTTGAGCACAGGCAGAAAGGAGACTCTGAGGCCAGGGGTATGCCCTTGTTTGTGTTTAAAGATAACTCCTTCCTTGTGGAGGGTGTTCGTAAAGCCCAAAGGAGACGGAGTGTGTGAGGGTCCAGACAGAGGGCCCAATTGCACGTTCTTAGCACATATTAAGTTCATTCTTCTGCCACCTGTACATCTGTCCCTTCTTCACTTCCAAAGCTCCCAAAGACTCAGGAACTGTGTGCACTCTCCTTGGTGAAGAATTTATCCAAAGCCAGTTCCTCACTAACCCTGGCATTGCTCACTCTCTTCTTGTCCATAACTTTGTTCATTAAGGAATTCTGGTCTGATTTAATGTCATGCTGAACCTAAACCAATTTAGAAGGTAAAACTGTGCCTCTAAGTACAATTATAACACATTCTCAAGCTCAATCATTATCGGACAAGCCACTATATGGTGTCACCCATCTATCCGTCCATCCAATAAATAGCTAATGAGCACTTACTGTCTTCCAGGTACTGAGCCTAAATGCTTGGAGCAGCAATTACTAAAATAGGCAGAAGTACCTGCCCTCATGCAGCTGACATGCTCCTGGGGGAGACGGAGAACAGTCAATAACCATTACAAATGAGGAAATTAAATGGCAGGTTAAAAGAGGATAAAACTAAGGAAAACAGGAAACTCGGAACTGAAGTAGAGAGTCTGTTGGAAGAGATTAGAGCGGGCATGAGAGGAGGCCATTCTCTGCCGCTCCCTAAGGTAAGGGGTTAATTAGTGTGAGGGAGGAAGCTCTGGGGGAGAGCTTCAGGAAGTCTCCTTCTGACCCTGACCTGTGTCCCTCCTTTCCAGGCACCACAGCCTGAGTGACCAGACCATGGAGACCCTGCTTGGAGGCCTGCTGGCGTTTGGCATGGCGTTTGCTGTGGTCGACGCCTGCCCCAAGTACTGTGTCTGCCAGAACCTGTCTGAGTCACTGGGGACCCTGTGTCCCTCCAAGGGGCTGCTCTTCGTACCCCCTGACATCGACCGGCGCACGGTGGAGCTGCGGCTGGGCGGCAACTTCATCATCCACATCAGCCGCCAGGACTTCGCCAACATGACAGGGCTGGTGGACCTGACCCTGTCCAGGAACACCATCAGCCACATCCAGCCCTTCTCCTTCCTGGACCTCGAGAGCCTGCGCTCCCTGCACCTCGACAGCAACCGGCTGCCCAGCCTCGGGGAGGACACCCTCCGGGGCCTGGTCAACCTGCAGCACCTCATCGTGAACAACAACCAGCTGGGGGGCATCGCAGACGAGGCCTTCGAGGACTTCCTGCTGACACTGGAGGACCTGGACCTCTCCTACAACAACCTCCATGGCCTGCCCTGGGACTCCGTGAGGCGCATGGTCAACCTCCACCAGCTGAGCCTGGACCACAATCTGCTGGACCACATCGCCGAGGGCACCTTTGCTGACCTGCAGAAACTGGCTCGCCTGGACCTCACCTCCAACCGGCTGCAGAAGCTGCCCCCAGACCCCATCTTTGCCCGCTCCCAGGCTTCTGCTCTGACTGCCACGCCCTTTGCCCCGCCCTTGTCCTTTAGTTTTGGGGGGAACCCTCTGCACTGTAATTGTGAGCTTCTCTGGCTGCGGAGGCTCGAGCGGGAGGACGACCTGGAGACCTGTGGCTCCCCTGGCGGCCTCAAGGGTCGCTACTTCTGGCACGTGCGCGAGGAGGAATTTGTGTGTGAGCCACCTCTCATCACTCAGCACACACACAAGCTGCTGGTTCTGGAGGGCCAGGCGGCCACGCTCAAGTGCAAAGCCATCGGAGACCCCAGCCCCCTTATCCACTGGGTAGCCCCCGATGACCGCCTGGTGGGGAACTCCTCTAGGACCGCTGTCTATGACAATGGCACCCTGGACATCCTCATCACCACATCTCAGGACAGCGGTGCCTTCACTTGCATTGCTGCCAACGCTGCTGGAGAGGCCACGGCCACAGTGGAGGTCTCCATCGTCCAGCTGCCGCACCTCAGCAACAGCACCAGCCGTGCTGCACCCCCCAAGTCCCGCCTCTCAGACATCACGGGTTCCAGCAAGACCAGCCGAGGAGGTGGAGGCAGCGGGGGCGGGGAGCCTCCCAAAAGCCCCCATGAACGGGCTGTACTTGTGTCTGACGTGACCACCACCTCGGCTCTGGTCAAGTGGTCGGTCAGCAAGTCAGCACCCCGGGTGAAGATGTACCAGCTGCAGTACAATTGCTCTGACGATGAGGTACTGATTTACAGGTGAGCCAGCCATGGTGACAAAGGCCGGGGCTGTGGCTGGGGAAGCAGCAGGTGATGGGGAGGTTTGGGACCTGTCCCTAGCTATGCTCCTCTTCCCCAAAGGTGTCTGTGAAGATCCCAGGGGCAAACTGAGTTATTTGTGCAGGTAAGACGAGATAGAAAGAACATCACCCACGGGGTAAAAAGAAGAGAGCCCACATAGGAGCAGCTTGTAAGGCTATGAGTGTAGCCCTGGTGGCTGGCTGAGGTGGATGGTCACACAGCTGATAGCCACTTAATTTTCTATTTCAAGCCCAGCTTTCATATAAGAACAAAGAATAGACCTCCTGGCCAAGAGACCTGGCTCCTCTGAAGAGGAATGCATTTGACCTTCACCTGGACTCATATGCAGCTGTGGTTAATCGACTTTGAGGTCAGAAAGAGTAGGAGTCAAGTCATAGCTTTGCCACTTGCTAGTCATTTAATTCTCCACCACTTGTTGTCATTTAACTCTCCTGGCCTGCCTCAGTTTCTTCTTCTGTGAAATGGAGATAATTTATACCTGGCTTAGTTAGGGCACGTGTTCATAGACAATTGACTCAAATTGACTTTAACCAAAACAAAAAGAGAGAGAGAGAAAAGGAAAGAAGGGAGGAAGGAAGGAAAGAAGGAAAGAGGGTGAAAATCAAGGGATCACTTCCTAGCTCTGGTAGCAAGAGAGGTTAAGAGTGGAAAGCTTCAGTAGAATTTTGTGAGTCACTTAGAGGGAGGAAGGAGGTCACAGAGTGACAGGGACTGAGGGACAGAGGGAGGGAGGAAGAAAAAGGGAGAGGAAGTGTGTTGTCTCATGTCACTTGAAGTCAGGGATCTGCTTCAGGCTTAGCTGGATCAAAGACCCCCTACAAACATCCTGTATTCTCCCCATTTCTTACCTCTCCTGTTTCACCTTCCTCTGAGTGAAGCTTTCCCCGAAGGCAATCTCTTTCCTCTGGGAAACCTCTGCCTAGTTTGGTCCTCCAACCAGCCTTAGAGCCCACTTAGAGCTCTCATTGGAGAAGAGTGTCCCTTTCCCAGTGGAACTCTGATTGAGTCTGACCAGTTCAGGTCTTAGAGGTAGAGTCATCCTGCCCCCCCCGTGCTGACCTTCCTAGACCTCAGTCTCTATCTAGAAGTGGAGAAGTTGCTGTGAAAATCAAGGATCACTTCCTAGCTCTGGTAGCGAGAGAGGTTAAGAGTGGAAAGCTTCAGTAGAATTGCATGAGTCACTGAGAGGGAGGAAGGAGGTCACAGAGTGACAGCATCCCAGAGGACCAGGTGGTGGCCACAGATGAGTTCCCGTCTCACCCCAGCCCCAGTGTATATGAAACATGAGGAGCAGGGCCTAGAATTTTACTGCTCAAAGAATGCCCAGGGTCCTTTAAATTCCTATGTGTTGTATTCTGTGCGTATAAAATAATTATTCTGAGAAGGGATTCCCATAGGCTTCACCAGATAGCTAGAGGGTCAATAGTGCAAGAGATGACAAGAACACTTGGACCATTGCTGAGGTTTCCTCCAGCTCTGACTTTCTCAGTTGAAGAGTTTCTGGATGAGAAGCTGTGGTAGAAAGGGCACATCAGAAGGGTCAGCATGACAGAGGGTGGGTTTGCCATGGACGCTGCAGTGGAGCTAGGGGTCTCCATCACCCAGCAACTGCTGGCTTGTCCACATAGCAGTGTCCCATTTCAGGATGGAGAGGGAGAAGTATTGGAACTCCAACACATGCATGTATGCACATATGTAGAAATTTGTAGATATAACTAAATAATTAAACTTAAACATCAAGGTATTTTTCTCATTATAAAAATCATAGTCTTTGAGAAAATTTGGAAAGTAGAGAAAGTTATAAAGAGGGAAATAAAAATTACCTGTAATCCCACATCCAAAGTTAACCAGATGCATGTGAAGGCCTCTCAGTTTTATATCAATTTTAAAATGATAAAATAGATTGATCTATTGCATACTTTTGTATATTAATTCTTTCCACTTAACATTATAGCTGGCTTAGTTCCCATGGTATTGAAATATTTTGTATTAGCTATACCATAATTTATATAACCAATCTCCTATGGTTGGACGTACATGCTGTTTCCCATTTTTCAATATTAAAAGGAACAATGCTGGATATTTTTGTACATGAATATATTTGTGGAACTTCAGTGATTTCTTTAGCATGTTTTCCTGGGAGGTGAATTACTGGTTTACAAGTAAATTCCAATCTTTATACATTACATATAAATATTTATTTACCTTCTCACCAGTGGAAGTGCCCATTTTGGCCACACTTTTGTCAATACTGAATATATAATTACTTTCATCTTTGCCAAATTCTAGAGGTGAAAAATGGCATTTGTTTTAATTTGCATTTCTTTGATAACTTGTGAAGTTGACCTTTTGAAAATAAGTATATTTCTTCACTTGTGAATTTATTATGTGGTCTTGACTTTGATGAAAAGTATAAAGGTGAAAAGCTACAAGCTCTGAGGCTTACACAGGCGTGAGGCATAGGGAAATGCAACATGTGAGAGGGGAGAGGAGATGTTGATGTCACGGAGGCAACCCGCTAAACTCGCCAATGTGGCACCACTTCCAGGCCTCAACAGCACTGGGAGAGGCAGGGAGGGCTTGGGGTATGCCCTAGCAGTTAGTCAAGGTGGGAACTGAAACTGCTTTTATTTGGTGATGGAGAATCGAGAGATACTTGGTTCATAAATATGATATAAATAAAATAGAAGCGTCAGAAACCTCAAAAAAAATCAACTAACAATGGTGATGTCCTCTTGATACTGCATAGAAAATTCTTCAAATAGAGTGGGTGCATAGTAAGCACTCAGGGTATGTGGATTATCATCATCAGTAGAGGTAGCAGGAGTAGTTAGGGTAAATAATAGTATAAAGTAAGACCGTCATCTCATCCACCATCCTAGGGAAGGGAACAGAAGAGAAAGAATAGATAGGAAATTCAATCTTTGTTTTAAGAAGACAAATTTCCAAAATTTTACAGAGAAAGATAAGCATGAGTCTGTAGCCAGTTATTAGTAACAGCAATCACTAGCCAACATTGTGACAAGCCCATTGTGTGTTTTACACGCAATATCTCATTTAATCTTTCTTGATATACCAAGAGGTACAAAAGGCCAGGAGAATTACTTTTAATAAGAAACTCTCTTCCAAGATCACACAGGCAGACAGAGGCAGGGTTGTGATTTGATCCCAGGCCTCTGGCTTCAGTGCCCAATCTCCACTGCTGTGGTCATCCTGCCCATTGTTCTAAAAGGGAATATGTCTTGAGAGAAATAAAGGAAACTCTAAGAAAGACCCTGGAGTTTTAGAAAACAAGTTTCCCATCAGAAAGAAGAGACCCCAACAGGCACAGTGGCTCTGTCCTATGCTGGGGTTTCAACAGGCAGGTGTACAGAAGACCAGAGGGGAGGCCTAATCTGAAGATGAATATTAAAGACAACACACACAGTACAGAGAGAGCAAAAGGTGGCCCAGAAGGGCTGTTCAGTTACGTTTATGGCAAGAACAAAAAGTGCTGGTTAGGAAAGAGGTGTGATGAGAGTCAGAAAAGAGGGAAAGCCTTGCAGTTTCTAACTCGCCTCCACCTTCCCAGCCAGGACTCCAGCCGCAGCCGCAGGAGTGATGATGGCACAAATCTGAGGAACGATCTGTGCTGACCACCATTCGAAGGGTTTCATGTATACTAACTGGTTTAGTTCTCACAAAAGCCAGGGAAGTAAAAACTATCATTCTTCATTACATATAAGAAACTTGCAGCTGTGTGCAGTGGCTCACGCCTATAATCCTAGCATTCTGGGAGGCTGAAGCCGGTAGATTGCTTGAGCTCAGGAGTTCAAGACCAGCCTGAACAAGAGTGAGACCCCATCACTACTAAAATAGAAAAACTAGCCGGGCGTTGTGCTAGTCACCTGTAGTTCGAGCTACTCGGGAGGCTGAGGCAAGAGGATCGCTTAAGCTCAAGAGTTTAAGGTTGCTGTGAGCAACAACAATAATGCCACGGCACTCGACCCAGGTGACAGAGTGAAACTCTGTCTTGAAAAAGAATTTATTTATTTATACATTTATTTATTTATTAAAAAAGGAAGAAACTTGCCAAGGTGTTACATAGTGGCTGAGCAGCAGAGACAGAACCTGAATCCTGGCAGCTTATTTGTTTGCTCAGAGCCTCAACCTGGGAAGGATAAGAAGAATCCTATGGACAGGGATGCTGGAGCCTGACAGACGTGCATCCTAGTACCATATATGAGTTCTGGTCCCTAGGCCCTGATGGGTCACACATGGATCAGTAAGGACTAAATAAAGAAGTAGTTGAGGTTTGCAAGCTTTTGGTGGTGATCCTGATATGGTATAGACAAAAAGACAAGGGAAAATATTCTGCTTTTCAAAGAATAAACTCCATAAAGATTAGTGTGCTAGGCCAGACATGGAATCCTTAATTCTAGAGGGACTTTCTCAACATTGATGGCAATGAGCCCTTGGAAAAGAATTTAACCCAACGTAGGTTTAGTAAGAGCAAATCCTGCCAAAATATTAAGCCGTGTCTTTAGAAGAGGTTGTAGATCAAGTAGTTCTCAACCTTTTTATCTGTCTCCTTGTCCTTCACAAGGGCAACATTCCTGAAGGACATCCCCCCTTGCACAGTGATTCTCAACTAGACCCCACTTTCCCTCTCCATGGGGGAAGTGGACCAACATCTCTGGGGTGATAGATGCACTTGGAAAATGCCCTGGGAGTTTCTGCTGGCTGTGAGTCACCACCATAAACAGAGCACATCATAATTTTACACACGTAGGTCACTTGACAGACCCTCCTGCTGTCTTAGAAACAAAATGGAGAAATGTGAATGAAGTAGACTAGTAACTGATCAAATAACCAGATTAATTAATAAATTGAAGTGGACAAGCTAGAAAACCTTGGCTTCTGCTTCAACATCTGCCCCTATTTCTGTACTGAGTTCAGTTATCACGTAGAAAATGTGCTCGGCAAATTGTCATGTCCACAAATCTATCTGTCTGTCTGTCTATTTATCTTCATTGGTTCAAATAATCCATTGTAATTGCACAAGTTCAAGGTGAGGAAAATCTGGCTTGACTAGAATTTTGTGTACATAGACTCAGAGTTGTGGTTGATCTTAAAGACATCAAGCCCACATGGAGATGGAGCTACTCAAGACTGCTCGAGTTTTTAGTTGCGTTAATGTAAGTATAGTGCTCAGGTCAAAGGAGTTTACGGTTCTACTGAGACGTTCAAGCTGACCAAAGCATAGCTGTGATAGGTTTAATCCAAGATGGCACAGTTTTGGGACTCAGGCTTATAAACTACAATGTATCCAGAGATTAACAGGTGAGAATGGGGTCCTTGGGAGGGCAGGTGAGATGGATAATGTTTACCTTGGAGATGAAAAGAATGAGAGAAGAAGTCATAGCTGCTTCAACTTATTCAAAGAATTTGTGGGTGGAGAGAGAAAAACACACGCGAACACACACACTTAAGTGTGGAAGAAGGCATCAGGCCATTACAACCACAAAATTGCAACAGTGATAGCTTTATGTACCTCTTTCATGGCTCTCCATCTGACTGTGAAATGATTTGGCTTTGTATCATCTTCCTCTCCAGGATGTGATATTCACATGTATTGATCTCCGTAGTCCTGCACTTAGTAAGTCTTGGCCCACAATGGCTATTGAGTCAACACTTGGTGAACTGGACAGATTGGAAATGAGCATCAAAATTGTCCAACAGCAGAATAAGTAAGAGCCATCTGAAAGTAGGGAGGGGTCTGTACCAAAATAGTTCAATAGACCTGGCTGACCCTATGCTAGGGAGACTGAGCAGCAGCCTGACTTTCAGGCAGGAGTGGAAATATTCAACGTAAATGATCCCAGTCCACATAATCTATGAGTCCACTTGAGATTTTCATAATCCCATGATCAAGACAACATGGTTCAATCCACTTGCTTTTACCATTTGGGATCACTATAACAGCTTGCCTTCCAGGGGTCAGGTGCCCCTGTCTCATAGGCATTTGAACTCCAGGCCCTGAGGTCAGAGAAAAGGACCTTAACAGGGGCTCAGACATTCTAGCCAGACCTGGACATAGGCCATTGGCTGGTTACCACTGATCCACCTTAAGGTCCCACAGAACCTGAGGAGCTATGAGCAGCATCTGAAAATATCAAGTTCTTAGCCAGGCGTTGTGGTGGGTACAGCTACTTGGGAGGCTGAGGCAAAAGAATCGTTTATGCCCAAGAGTTTGAGGTTGCTGTGAGCTGTGACGCAACAGAACTCTACTGAGAGCAATATAATAAGACTCTGTCTTGAAAAAAAAAAAAAAAAAAGGAAAACATCAGGTGTGGGGAATCCCAAATCACAGATAACTCAGAAAGGATTTGAATTAGGTTATGAAGTGAGGTTGTGTCTTGCTCTTTTATCAGATAATAAGCTCCTCATTACTAACATTCTGGCTGGCCTCCCAGAGTATCTGCCCTTCCTGAGTACACATGGCTGAACCCTGCAGGTAGACACTGGGTCATACTGGACACAGGCAGACTATACAAGTGGGGCCTGGCCTCTTTCCCACATGGCCGGAGAAAGCTGGCAGTCATATCCCTGAAGGCCAGGGCCTGGCTTTCAAGGAAGAGGCTAGCATTAGTGGTGACAGTATCAGAGGGGAGAGGAATAAACAGGGGAAGGGGAAGGAAAGGAAAGTCAGAAAGAAAGGGGGCCTCCTCTATCCCCCTGGAGATAGCAGCAACCTATTCCGGCTTGGTGTGACATGGAAAGTTAAGTGCTCTGCATGTCATTATCAGCCCAAGCGACATTCACAAACACTTGTCTGTAAGAGTTGTCAGGAACATCTGTCACCATGCATGATGCTGGAATGATCCCCAGGAGGGCCACAGGAACAGCAAGCATGCTCCTACAGGGAGGTTTGTCAGGATGTAGCCTTGCCCTGTGTGCTGATTACGCTGCCACCCTCCCCATGTAGGAAAGTGGGGGACTGTGAGGAGAGAGACCACCCCCACCCCAGCCCTATCTGCAGGCTCCCCTCTCCATGCTGACATAGCCCCCACCCAGAGGAAACTGGACCTCCCTACTGAGTTTTGTAGGGCTGGGGTGGGAGGGGGGTACATCTTATTGCTGTTCTGTCTCCCATCTGGGGAAAAGACAAGAGGGCAGATTCCGCTAATTTCCAGCCCATCAGGGAACTTACCAGTCAATACCTCAGTGGAGCTGTGCCCCTTCCTCATGAAAATACAACCATCTCTACCCTCAGGTGGAGGAAAATTTACTGATGAACCTGGCATCTCAGGATCTGAGGCTGCGGGAGAAGCTACTAGAGACAGGTGTTGTCTAAAGGAGGAGAGGTAACCTGCTTCCCCAGACAATCTAGACTCTCCTAAAAGACCAGGATAAGCCCTCACAGGCAGAAGAAGAGAAAAACACAAAGGACATTAGGGTAGATGGGGAGGAAAAGCAACTCCTGGTCAGAGCCAAAATCATGATCAGCCTTCCTTGGATTTTATATTTTTCTGTTTTTTTCAGGTTGTTTAAACTATTGAAAAATGATATCTACAATTGTGGGTGGACAGGACAAATGATATTATGCTCACTTTATGGGTGGTAAAAAAGTCTCAACCTAGTGGAGGTATCCCAAAAGTTTCCCAAAGACTAAGAAATGTAGTGTCCATTCCAGTGCCCTTCTCATCATGCCATGTATCGTGCTGTGGGGCATATCTCACGAGGGCCACAAGGAATTTTCATTAAGGCTGAAGACTCAGGGTGTGAGGCACCAACTATAACTTCTTTTTCTGGAAAGTTTGGGGTGACATGCTGGGACTCCACGGGGATTTTCTCTGTTGGCTTTAGTTGACACTCAGTCTCACACATCTAAGTTCCAGCAGTGTTGGAGCAAACAGGCCACAGTGGGAACCTTTATTCCACTCAGCCACCTGTGCCCAGCCAGCAGAAAATATCGGCAAGCTAGAGATTTCTGGGTTCCACACCTCACTAGGTGAGCCACTTGAAATACCAAAATTCCTAGAGGCATCACAGAGAAAAATGAATCTGGAGTTAGAAGTTTGGGGTGGCAATTAAGATGAACAGAAAACGAAACCAAATGACTTAAACTCATAAGGATCTGCAGCTCCCTCATGTAAAAGATGTCCCATGGAAGACAGTTTAGATCTGGCTTTCTGGGCAGTATAGTCATCAGAAGCCCAGATCCATCTACCTTTCTGCCCTCCTGTTCTCAGCACACAGTTTCTATCTTTAAGGTCACATAGTACAAAAGGGTTGTTGGAGTTCCAGCTATCACATCTCCAAAGAAAGATGAAAAGAAGAGGGCAAAAGGCAAAGTGGGAGGTTTCTTCGAAGTCCCGTCCAATAATTTCTGCTTTCATTTTATTGGCCACACATTTCTGCAATGGAGGATGAAAAATGGAGATTTCTTTTTTAAAGCTAGGCACAATGTACCCCTTGTAATATACAGAAGATAGGAAGGTAGGAAGACAGCTAGCATTTCCACAACCTGGGTTCTCATCCCAGCTCCATCATTTACTAGTTCAGGGAGTATGGACCAATTATTCCACTGCTGACAGTCTTTATTTTCTCATCTGTAAAATGGGAACAGAGATTCCTTTTTGCATATTTCATAGTATGGTGATTAGAATGGAATGAGATCATGTATGTGAAAGAGCATCTTTCATAGTCAAATATGCAGTAGAGATACATGTACCCATAAGTATTTGTTGTTTTTAGAAGCCTGATCACTTTCCCTTCTTGGACATCTCACCGTGTCCCTATTCCCTAGGCTGCCTCTTGTGTCTCCATTTTTCAAAACCTAGAGAGCCATAAACCTGGGAAATGATTTTGATAAGGAAAGAATCAAGAAATATTTGCAGTTCAACTCACAAGGAAGTAAATCTCTGTGGTAGAGTTTTTAAATCCACCACAGCCTTGTGCATAGGGGAGATTATTTGTCAGGGCACCTTCTAAGAGTATCTCAAATCATATCCCTGTCTTCTCATCCTGCACCTCTCACTCTGCTGAAGAAGGTGACACCACTCCGATTCAAAAACCTTCAGGGCATCTGTTCAGAGGTGATTAATTTCCCCACTTGTCATTCCCTTCTCACTCTCCAAAAGTTCTGGCTGTAAGATAGAAATAATTAGCAGGAGCAAAAAGATTATAGCATGAATCTAGTTGCCTCTCTTCTGAAATTAGGCTTTTTCCCTCTCCAAGAAGAGAAAACCAGAGAACCATCCCTCTGTTAATTTTATACACGTTTGGTTAGTTAGTCTGGAGGTGGAGGTGAAGATGTTGTTTATCTCATAACAGAAAAACACCAAAGAAGGTGTGCAGAGGGAAGGGTGGGCCACGGGGAGTGTCTGGGACTTGGGGATGGTGCTGGTGGTGGTGGCCATCAGAAAAGCCTCAAACACTCATCTGACTACTGGACTTTCCCAAGCATGGTCACAGGACCCAGCTCCTTTCAGATTTATAATGAACCGGGGATGGGACAGGCTCCCTGGAGGAGTTGTATCCCCCCTACAAAGAAAGAGATCTGAGTCTGCTTGGGCTGGTGCCTGGACATGAGCGTCTCGAAAGCTCCCCCAGGGATTCGGATGTGTACTTACCATCACACCACTGTGCCCAGTGACCTTAGGAGTCTGGGCAGCACTGGGAGGTAGAGATGTACATCCGCAGTTAGGGGTGTGGTTGGAAACTTCAGGTGAGGGAAGAAGCCAGGAGCCTGCGTTCAATCCCAGCTTTGCCCGCACCGCTCATCTCCCCTCGCTGCGACTTTGCTTCATCTGGGACATTAGCAGAAAAATCTCTTCTCGATGGGGTTATCGCCAAAGAGATAACAGATGTGAAAAGGCTTTAGAAACAAAAACACACCCACAATTGTAGTTGCTGGAGCCATTCTTGTTCCCCTCACGGAGTCTGCATGATTGATACAAAGAAGATGAGATCAGGGGCTGCAGACCCGGCTCTTGTTCTCTCCCGTCCTGTTCCTCGTCTAAGCCTTGGGCTTCTCATCTGCTGAATGGAGATGATACATGTAAATAACTATCCCGGTACCTCCCAAGGTGTTGTGAAACTGGTGGGAGATGACAAGCATGAAAAAAGAACATTTGAAGTGCTTTTGGTAGCCAAGATCTGACTACAGTGGTGTTTCCAAATTTGAGCTTGTGTCTGTCATCCTGTCACAGCACTCCAGAGGGAGGCAGTTGAGGGCTGCTATGGGGGGAGCACCAAAGGGCGAACGTGAGGGACCGAGCAGGCCATCTGCACTGGCCTTCACACGGGGCTCACTGCTCCTATGTCTGACGGTGCTCTCCACCGGGCACTTCCTCTCCATGCCCCACCCCTCAGCCTTTAACAGCGTTGGAGGATCAACAACCCGGCTTCCTCGCCCATGGGGACAGGAGGAGGGTGACAACCGAGGCATGTTCTATGCTATCTCCAGAGGCTCCCAGCAGGACTGAGACCCAACTGCACACAGTGGTAATTTGCTTCACAAAATGCCTCTTGTTAAATTCTTTCCCCACATCCTTACTGGAACTTCTTGAGCCCACCTCCCAAATAAAACTACTGATACCCAAATCTTTGTCTCAGGGTCTGCTTCCTGGAAACCCAGATGAAGACAGGGACCAACCTTTTCAGTCCCTTTCCAGAATCCCCTGGAAGGCCTCTCCACTGACTTTAGCTGATACCTCACTGGATTTTCCCCAGTCCACGTTGGAGGCTGAAGAGGGCAATTATCTGCTCAGGCACACTGCCTCACCCCCAAATGCAATTAGGGTCTGCTGGGAATTTAGAAGAGGCGAGTGGACGCTGGGGAGGCCTACAACTGCCAGAGCCGCATGGGTGAAGGCAGCATCGTCGGTAACATTTCTGGGCACCTGCCCACACAATCACAGGAAGCAGTAGCCAGTCTGTAGCTGAGGCCAGCCTGGGAAGGGAGCTGATGGGTGCGTCCTTGTGAGTGCTGCTTTCTCATCTCTGGAGACACGGAGACGCAGAGCAAAGCAACACGGGGTGTCTTCGTTCTTACCAATTAAGCCCAGGGTCTGGCATGTGTGAGTGTGACAGGAGTGGGAACCCTGGGGGTGACAGAAGAGTTCAGAAGGGAAAGTCAAATTAATGCCCATCATCTTCCGAGTCTCTGAGGTATGTGTGGGAGGGAGCAGGAAGAATGGCACACGACCAGAGACTGCGGTGTGCCACCCCAGGGTGGAAGCAGGGGCGGGAGGACGTGCAATGTGGATGAGCGAACCCCCTATTTGCGAGAAGAGCTGTTTCTAGCTGAGATGGGCTCCAAAGATGGCTCTGAGCTGTTCTGAGGCTGTGGGGCTGGTGCTGTGGTGGGAGTGCAGATCCAGATGTGGAAACAGCGAAGAAGGTGAGCACCAGAAAACGGAGCGTCGATCGGGGAGATGTGCTAAACACTGCGCCTCCCAACTGGCAGTCGGTGATGATACCGAGTTAAGGAGCTTTTCAATCTATACATAGCTCCCTGAAAGGCTAAAATGCAAATGCATTCCCTGGTGAAATCTGTCCACTCCAACTTTTTTATGCGCTAACCTCGGTGAATGTTCGTGTCTAGTAGGGAGGTGTGGGTTCCAGGGGCTACAGGGCCAGGCGGAGTATAAGCTGTGTCCTGCAGTCGAGGTGGGATTTGGAAGGAGGAGGGAAGGGGTAACTGCTTTATGTGGAACCAGTGAAGAAGGAGGCAGAGACAGGGACAATCAGGCCTAGAGTTAAGGCCCTATGAGGGTCCCTGGTGCCTGAGTCAGCTGCTGCTAATGGGCTACATAACAACCTCAAACTCTAGGTGGCTTGCCAGCATGCACATTGAATTTCTTTTTTCTTTTCTTTTTTTTTTTTTTGTGATGTTATTTTGATATATTTAATTTTCTCATTTTTCTCCCGGTTTTATTTTAATCTCCATAAAGAAACATCCCCACACATACTGTTTATATAGTCTATATTCACTTTCACTCATATTAGTCTTTCTGCTTAGATCACTTTTCTTCTATCTAAAAAAGAATTGGGGGGGAGGTTTAGTGCAGGTTTGCTAATGATGAATGCATTTTGTGTTTCTCTTATTTTGGGGGGGTAAATCAATGTGTTGATTATTTGTACAAATTGGAGTGCTTACATCCTACTGATTAATATAGCATTCACCTCATTTACTTAATCATAGTGTTAAGACATTTGTATTCAATACTTGATAGATTTGACTTTTGTCATGAGTCTGCAAGTCGGTTGGCTGAAGAGGTCTCGGGGAGGCTGGGTCATGCTTGGGGCTTCAGCCTCCGAGTCTGATTTACATTTTCTCTATGTACACACATCTCATTCTGGGCCCTGGGAGAGGGCAGTGGCCACCCAGGCATGTTCATCTCATGGCAGTGGCAGAAACGAGGAGGGTAAGCCCAGCTGCAAAATAAATGTCAAGGTTCTCTTGGTGTCACATCTGCTCAATCCTATGGGCCAAAGCCAGTTGCATGGCCAAGCCCAAAGTCAAGGGGCAGTAATGTATTTCACTTACCGTCAAGTCACGACAAGGCTGTGGCTGTATTGTTTCAGTACAGGCAAGTAAAGAACAGAGCCAAGAATTCAAGTTACCACAACTGACTTTCCTGGCATGCCTTGGAATCACCTGGTGGGCTAATTAACACACAAATGCAGGATACTAACCCACTGAGTTTCTGATTCAGCAGGTATGGTCTGAGAATCTGCATTTCTAGTACATTCTCTCAGTGGTGCTGATACTACTGGTCCGGGACATTCTTGGAGAGCCACTGTTCTGGAGAAATGATAGGAACTTCACACACTGTAGTTTTGTTTACTTCAGTAGCCCTTACTGCCGTTCCAGGTACTGTTCTAGAGATGTCTGTGCTTTTTCTCATTTGGTACTCACACAAACCCTTTAGGGTGGGATCCATTATCGCCACTTGACAGATGAGAACTCTGAGCCATGGGGAGTGATATAGTTTAGGTTTTTGAACCCTCAAAATCTCAAGTTGAAATTTGATCCCCAGTGTTAGAGGTGAGGCCTGGAGGGAGGTGGTTGAGTCCTTGGGGAAGATGCAGATCCTTCCTGAATATCTCAGTGCCCTCTTTGTGGTAATGAGTGAGTCCTCCCTTTATTCATGCGGGAGAGAGCTGTTTGTTTACAAGGAGAGGGTGCATGTAGATTATTTGAGGACTCTTTTGCTTAACTGTGGTGTTGGATATCCCAAAAAATATGCACAAAAAAGTCTTAGGATATCACAAAAATATGCACAAAAGAGTCTTAGGATATCACAAAAAATATGCACAAAAAATATTCTTTTTGCTCATCAGTTTTTGTTAGTGTTCATGTATTTACAGTGCGGCCCTGAACAGTTCTTACTCTTCCAATGCGCGGCAGAAAAAAAAGAAAAAATGTTAGGCACCCCTGGTTTATAGCCAGGCAGAATGGACTAAGATAGGGAGGTGATGTGACTGAGAGTCCCTCTGCTTGGAGCCAGGGCTCTGTCCTCTCTTTGGGCTTTCCCCTGTTGGTAGCGAGGAGCCAACGTCTAGTTCTAGGAGAAGGAATGAGCTGTGATGAGGAAAACTCTGGATTTAAAGCCAAATAGTCATTTTTTCAGTCAACAAATACTTATTGTCTGGTGAGGATCCCAGGATTGGAAAGAGAAAGGCAAAACTCCTTGTCTTCAAGGAGCTTACATTCTTGGAAACAAAAAATTGAAACTGTGCACGAGAAAGAAAAATAAGCAGTGAGAGGACACAGAGGGCTGCTGTCTTACATGAGTGGTCAGGGATGGCCTCGCCAAGCAGTGACCTCGGAACAGAGACCTGAATACAGTCTCCATCTGCTACCTTGGTCCAGATGGGAGAAACCACACGTGCAAAGGCCCTGGGGTAGGAATGGACTTGTCCTGTGGGAGAAGCTGCCAGGACTCTGGTTCATGTGGAAGAAGAGTGGCAGTGAATGCGTTAGACGAGGGAGCAGGGCTGGATCATGGAGCCCTTGTGAGCCATGGTGAGGCTTGGATTTGATCAATGAGATGAGCACCTCTGGAGATGGAAAGCAGGAGAGTAGCATGATTGGTTAAGAAAGAAGATTCGGGTTGCTGCATGGAGAATATGCTGCAGAGGGCAGGGGTGGAAATAGGGAGGCCAGTGATGGGATGTTTTCAGGGGTCTCAGGTGTGTCATGAGAGCCTCCTGCTCCTGAATGTCCATACCCTGAAAGTGGGAGAAGGACCCCTCCTATCTTTACCTCTTTGGGCAGGAGGAAATCAGGTGTGGGTGTGTGACTGAGCAGGAAATACTTGGGTAAAAGCTGCGGGTTGTGATGATTTTTCTGGCAGGATCTTTGGGCCTGTGTCTGCGTGGCCCAGAAATCTGCCAGCCTGGAGCAGAGAGGAGTTTCTAATCTCCTTGTGTAGAGCAGAGCATCTCACACCGTCACTGACCCATCTCCTCAGCAGGCCTTCCTCCAGCCCCCAGCCCACATCCTCATACTCTGATAGGGAATAATTATTTATATTCTTGTTTAATTAGCTCATTAGGCATGTGCTGCAGTATCTATGATAATAAATCACCTTTTCCAGTGGCTCTTAAGTGCATTTTTGCTGGTGTCTGCCCCTGAAAATAAAGGTGGCCTTTGTGGAGTGTAATGGTGGCACGTGGTCAGGGCCTTGGTGACTGCTATCTCTCGAGGCAAGTGTAGACAGGTGAAGAGGCTGCTGAGGCACTGGGCACAGGGACAGGGTCTTAGAAGCTGAGGTGGCAGCAGTGACAGCAGCACTGAACACCAGGGAGATATTTTTACCACCCGTCAAAATGGCAGTGCCTGTGAGGCAGTGCCAGGGCTGCTTCCCAGGGCGGCTTCACTCTCCTCCTGCAGCTTTGATTGTTGATCGGAAGAAGGTCTGAGTGGGACAGGGAGGCTTTGAAGATTCCCAGGTCGGCTTGGCTGGCGCTCAGCAGTCCTTTCCCTCAGGGGCAGGGCTGAAAGGAAGCGTCAATTCTGCAGAAACAGTGAGTAGGATGGGAGCTACCCACCCCAGCCCAGAAAAGCAGGAGTGCCCGGGTTTAGACCAAGGCCTACTCTTCCCCCTTCCTCTGGCAATAGGACTCTGTTTAAATAATCTTCCTTCATAGATCAAAGGCCTAAAGTTCCATCGTTGGAAATGCACTTCTTTGCATTTATAATTGGCAGATACCCGAGAGATGCTGAATTGGTTTCCTTTGGAACCAGCTCACAGGGGACACTGACCCCACGAAGGGCACAGTGGAAGCCCTGGCAGCAGCAAAAGAAGCGACTCAGGAGGGGCATAGGCTGTCTCAACACTTAGGTTCTTGTGTGGGTGTATTCCAAGGGTATGTGACAGTCAAAGGTGGAAGAGCAGAACCAAAGTCCTAGGGACCATTCCAGCTGCTTATTCATTGCAACTCTTTTGAGCTCAATACTTCTGTCTTTAAAATGGCCTAATTCTCGCTACTCCCAGACTGAAAAAAGACTCGAGTGAAATAGGTCAGTTCAAGGTCATCCAGGCCAACCCTTGTCTTTCTTTGTGAAGCTTTGTGGTACCCACCACTCCTCCTACCCATCACTCCTCATTCCCACCACCCTCTTGAGGTGTTGGCTGGCCCCATGCAAAGGCAACTTCCAGAGATAAGAAATTTCCCCTTCCTCTTTCTCAAGAGCTCATTGATGGGTGCCACTGGCTAAAAGGTTTTTCCTCCTTACAGGCCCCATAGTCCATCTCCCTCCACCTGCTACCCTTAGATTCTACCTTTATCTTCATTAGGAATAAAATCAATTCTCCTTCCGTAATGGGTCCATTTAATTTTTGAAGATAATTCTCATGGTTCACCCACTGCATTTTTTTTCAGATTCCACATCCTCCATGCTTGCTTTTACAAAATTTTAGTCACTCAAGAGGTGTTTATTTCAGACTTATGATGTCAGGTCTGGGCAACACATGGGAAGACAGCTGTGGAGAGGGCACTCCTGCCCTCCGGCAGCTTGTGTTTCCCAGGGAGACGAACAGTAAACAACTGTTTCAGGAGGTGTTCACTGATTCAGTAGCTATAGCTGTGATAGGTGCTGTGAAGGTATGTGTGAGAGGAGGTCCTGGTGACTGACCTAGCCCTGGGAGGTCAGGGAAGGCTTCCTGGAAGAGGTGACCCCGAAGGTCAAATAGGAGCTCAATCTGTGAAGAGGACTGAGAGGGCTTGCAGTAAAGGCTGCCACATGATAATAAAAGCCAACCTCTGGGAAATTATTCTATGCCAGGTACTATTTTAAGTGGTTTCTGTTTATTAGCTCATTCAATTCTTTCAGTTGCTGACAAAGAAGGTGCTGTTATTATCTTGATTTTACAGATGAGAAAACTGAGGCAGAAACTGGTTGAGAAGCTGGCTTGAGATGTCCCAGCTAGGAATTAAGGCCTTGATCATATACAGCTAGCATCAGTGCCAGGCACCATCACAGCCACCCTGGGACAAAGGTGTTATTATTTTGTCCTATTTATAGGCTGGGAATCTCGGGGGTCAGAGAGGATAGGTCTCTCAGCTAGAAAGTGGCAGTGCCAGAATTCAAACCCAGGCCTGTCATGCTCCAAAGAGCTCCCGGCCACTCCTTTTCCTCCCAGAATGCTGGTGAGTTGGGAGGGAGAGGAGTGACGTGGGTAAGGGTGATGGCCTCAAAACAGAGGCCAGGGATGCCAATCCCTTCTATATGGTCTCCTTCCGAGTCCTAACAACCCAGAACCATCGGCTGCTTGTCACTCAGACCCTCCATGAGGAAGCAAGGGCAGACCCACACGCATGAGGGGAAACAAGAGGACACAGGCGAGTGTTCAGGACAGCTCTCGGTTAGACAAGTGGAAGAACCTCCAGAGGGCTGGTGATGTCTGACAAAGCCACGGCTCCTGTGAAAGCAGAAGGAAGCTGGCTGTTTCCAGGGCCTGGAGGAGCCCATGGAACGCAGGCAGGCTGATGCATCCCTTCTGCCCTTTCTCCACCCTGGAAAGCGATGGCCAAGTCCCCGGGCGTTCTAATTTATAACTGGCCATTGGAGCCGTGGCTGCTCTACCTCCCATCACTGCCTCCTCCCAGACTGAAATGAAACCCAGTGTGGGTTCAATCTAGTGATGGAGCAGGCCTGTGAGGAGAGAGGGGAGATTTATGGCTGGGTCTCTGTCCTCAATGAGCCATCATCTCCCAGAGCTACTGTGGCCGCTGCCTCCCTGGCCAAGGGAGGCCTGAGCCCAGTGCAGAAGGGCAGGCAGCGTGAGGAGCTGGAGGATGGCGTCATGAATCTCTGACAGCCATGGGCCCTGTTGGCTCAGGGATGTCCAGTGAAGGGAGCAGCCCATAGAACACAGATGGGCTGTTGACCTTGAGTCTTAAGCAAAATGAAGAATAAAAGGTCATATTTGTTCCATAATAGCCATAGGAGCTGTGAAAAATCAGAATGTGAATATAGACAGTAGTAAATTCCTCCCCACTCTTGGGAATCCAGCTGATCTGTTTTCCAGCCTCATCAGCCACCGGGCAGCTGGAGATCAGCGTGTGCAGAGGTGGAGAAAAAGACGAAATGGGGCCCTCTCTGGGATACAGCACTGCTAACAGTGACTGAGCTTCACAGTGTCCCAGAAAGGAGGGTCTCCCTCACCTCAGACACCACTGCTCGGTGAGATTGCACCTGAACACCCGCTTAAAGCTGAGTGGCCTGCCCGACTGCCAGCACATTCTCCTTTGCTCCTAACCTGCTTCACTCTTTCTTCCTCCATAGCGTATTCCACTTTCTAACATATTAAATAAGTTACCAATTATGGTTATTGTTAACAATATGTTTATTGTTTACTACCTGCCCTTCCTCCACTAAGAGCGTCAACTCCACAAGGCAGGGACTTGTGTCACTGCTGTTCCCTGGTGCCTAGAACAATGCCTGGCACACCATAGGTGCTCCACAAACATTTCTTGGGAGAAAGAATGCATCTGGAAATTACATAAGAAATAGTCTAATTCTGCCCCCTCACCATGCAGAGGAAGGGGAGGAGCAGAGATGCAGGAAGGGATGGGAGTTGTCCTGGTCTCAAAGCCTGTTAGGGGTGAAAAAGCTGGGAGGAGAATCCTGGCTCGGGTCTGAGCTCAAATCCGTCAAGAGAGGTACTTGTTGGTTACAGTCTGTTAATTACCTAGAAGCCCCTTGAGCTATGCAGCACTGGCCTAGAAGTGGGGATGAGGGCTGGCTGCCTTTCTACCTTGATTTAACAAACAAAAACAGAATAAATTTACCGATAATTAACTTCCTAACTTAAAAGGGGCTCCAAAACACGGGTTCCCATGACTGAAGAAGGGCAGTGACTCTTCCTTCCTGAGAATTTGTAAGGGGTCGGGTGTGAGTGGGGCAAGAAGTGTTTACCAGGCACATTACCCTGGGCTGACCTCCGCTTTACTGAATCCTTCAGGTGGGTCACTCATGCTAGGCTCACTTGAAGGCTGCAATGGAGCATAATAATAGGAGACATCTATTGCACTATGTGCCACCCTCTCTTCTCAGTGCTTTTATATTTTTAATCTTTTTTTAATTAAATCATGGTGTGTATATAAATGCAATCATGGGGGACAATGTGTTGGTTTTATATACAACTTGAAATATTTTCATTGAACTGGTTGACATAGCATTCATGGTTTCATCTGTCCAGCAACCCTATGAAATGGATGGTTTCTGTGATCTGTAGCCCATGGTACAGAGGAGTCAAATATGCCATCAAATAAATGCTCCCATTCTGGGTGCTTAGCACACATTAGTGAACGAAATAACCAGACAGCCTGCTGGGGGGTGGGGGTGGGCAATAGGCACAGTGAGTGAGTAAATGATACAGGTGCTGGCAGATGTAAATGATACAAGTGCCATGCAGAAAAGAAACAACAGGCTCAGACAGGGTATGGTGCTTTGGACAGTGGGTAAATTGCAACATTAGATAGTGCAGCCAGGGTGGGCTGCCCTGAGATCACAAGACTGAGCAAAGACTTGAAGTGGGTGAGCCAAGCATTCCAGACAAAGGGAACAGACAGGGCAAATCCCCCAAGGCTCCAGCTTCTTGGGAGCAGCAGGAGGTCAGGGTGGCTGAGCAGAGCCACTGCAGGGCACAACATGGGAAATGGGACAGAGAGGGAGTGGGTTACGATCCCCAGGGCCTTGTGAGACCCAAGGACAGGCTCAAATGGACCTCATTTGAGGGGTGGACAGGCTCCACCCCTCATGGACACATCACAGATGCTCACAGCCTCGGGCCAACGCCTCCTCTCATCTCTGCTTACACACCAGGGCTGCTTCCACACTGGCCAACAAACACGCACTCAGATGCTCACAAACACCAGCCAACTCTACTGGTGGACATATGTTCACACTCACATATTCACATACTTAGACACACACCCCAGCCAACTGGGTTCCACCCTCCATCCCACCTGCTCGCTCATGAGAGGGGCAAAAAGGAATTCTCCGCTCCTGTCTGCCACCAGCATGCCCTATCCCCGGCTGGAGCCGGAGAGGGAGGACAGTGGGTCAGCTTCTGGGTCTTCAGACCCATGTACCTCAATGAATAGTGTAGAGAGAGTTTGGAGTGTAATCTCCAAAAAAATTATAGATGAGAGGACTTCTATTACTTACCCATGTGATTTATTCACAGGATTACTTCCAGACTAAGATGACAGGCCCATATGGCCACCCTCCAGGGACACTGAGGTGCATTTAGTGGCTCTATTCTATGAGGATGAATAACTCTAGGCCGGACCAACCTCACCTTAAAGCTCCTGGCTAATGAATAAATGACATAGGGGCCATCTGCCCACTTGGCAAGAGGCCCAAGACTGCCTGTGCCCCCAGATGGCTCACCTGCCACCATGAGAGGTCCTGCTGGGAGGGGGTCCACTGGATGGTGTAAAGTTGTCTATGAAGAAAGATAATAGGCAGACAGGCAGACAGAGGATAGGCAATAATAAAATGGGTGGCATTCCCTGATGCATAAATGATTTATTGAGTATATACTGTATGCCAGTCCTTTACATACAGTATTTCTAATTCTCTCGAGCCAAGAGCCCAGGTCACTTTGGTGCTAACTCCTTTGTGCTTTCAGGGTTGGGGACTCCTGGCCCCTACTCCCATAGTCCTTTGATGCTGTGCACCACCCACCCTCTTGTTTCCTCCTTGCTCTTATCATCCCCCTTCCAGTAATGTTCTTGTGGAATTCTAGAATGCCTGAAGTTGCTATTGAAGCACAGATAAAGAAAGTGACTCACTCATGTTCGCACAGTAAGTTGGTGACAGAGCAGGACTCAGTCTCATCCATCCAGCCTGGATGAAGATGTCTGGTGGGTTGGGACAGCTCTGTTCCCTTGCATTCTCTCCCACTGATTCCAGGGTTGGGATTGTGTCCTCCCATTTGGCTGGACAGAGTGGCCTCCCTGCTGCCCACCTGAGGTCATTATTCTCCCCACCCTTAATTAAATCCCTTCCCAGCCAGCCTGCTTGTTAGAGACAGAGGAGTTCAGGGAGAATCAGCAAAACCACAGGCCAGAGAAGTGCTGAGTGGGCGCCTCCTGACCACTGGGTAAAAAGGGCATCTCTTCACGGGGTGAGGCAATGGGCAGGAGGATGCAGCAATTTGGGGGGCCAGGTGTCCAGCAGGCAGCGTGGCGGAGCCCCCAAGGAAGTGCCAGTAAGTTTTGCCATCACTCGTGCACTGGTGCTGAGTGTCCTCATTAGAAAAAAACAATACCTTGCATGTACGGCTGTTTTACCACTTCCAAACTGCGTCCAAGTAGCACCATATCCTAAAAGCTTTCCCCCAACAGTCCATGGTACAGTGTAGACAGAAAAATCCTAACTCTAAAATAATTTAAAGAGGTTTACTCTGAGCCAAATGTGTGTGACCACAGCCCAGGTGACAAGTTCTCAAGGGGTCTTGAGAGAATTCAGCTGAGGAGGCTGGATTTTCAGGTGAGGAAACTGAGGGAGGTTCCCAGTTGTGCCGTGACTCACTAAGCGCGGCACAATCGGGAAGCTTTCTTCAGATTCAACCTAGGGACTGACGCTGTTTCCTCCTTCAAAGCGCTTCTGATCTGACTAAAGGAGAGGATTATAAGTGAGGGAAAAGGTAAGGTGCCAACACCCATCCATGAAACGACTGAGGACTCCATTTCCCCCGATTCGCTTTGTTTAGGGTGCTGTGGTTTGAGGGTTCATGGGTTAAAGCCTAATCTCCAATGTGCTAGAGTTAAAAAGTGAGGTCTTTAGGAAGTGAGTCCTTCACGAGTACAGAGCCCTCGGGTGGGATTAGGACCCTTATCAAGGTCCCCCTGCTGCAAGAACACAGCAAGAAGGCCATCACCAAACCAAATCCTGGGGCCTCAATCTTGGGCTTCCAGCCTCCAGAACTGTGAGAAAATAAATGTGGGGTGTCTTTTTGTTTTGTTTTGTTTTTTATAAATTACCCAGTCTGTGGTATTCTGTTAAGCATCATGAACGGACTATGACAAAGGTCAGTGTTGACTTCACTGTTGCCATTGAAATGAAACCCAGTGCTGTCTGGTCACTGACTGAGTGCCAGGCATGGTGCTACGCACTTAACAGACGTTACCTCATTTGATCCTGACAGTATTCCTACAAAGTAGGAGCTAGAGTTCCTATTTGACCAAGGCAGAGGAGTTTAGGTCATCTGTCGAGAGTCACACAGCTAGGGAGCGCTAGAATGGGATTCGAAGCCCGGCCACGCTGCCGAGAAGCACCATAGTTTATCTTCAGCACCCTCTTCCTGGGCATTTGACTCGTGCCAGGTCCTCCTCTGGAGCTGTCCTATTCTTTAACCCTCAGGACATATGGAGAAGAGCAGGCAGATGGCCAGGGAGGCATGCTCCCCCACCCAGAGCCCCTCCGAGGTGCCCAGGACAACATAACCAAGAAACCCCTGCAATCGTGACTCCCCCCCACTCCAGTGTTCATCAACCTTGCCGAAGTGACAAAAGATATTTTCAACAATCTCTCCTCTCTCGCCCACCAGCCAGAATTTGTTTTGTGATGGCATATTTTTGCCATTTTTTTACTCTTGTAAAAAAAACATATATATATAACATAACATTTACCATTTTAACCACTTTTAAGTGTACAGTGCTGTAGCATTATGTACATTTAAACTGTTGTGCAGGCATCACCATCTAAAACTTTCATCATCCCTAACTGAAACCTTGTACCGATTAAACAAGAATTCCCCATTTCTCCCTCCCCCAGGCCCTGGCCAACACCCTGCTACTATACGTCTCTGTAGCCTTGACTTTTCTAGGTCGTTTATGTAAGTGGGCTCACACAGCATTTTTCTGTTCTAATATTTTCAAGGTTTCTCCAAGTTGTAAGGTATATCAAAATTTAAAACATATATGGAATGCTCCAGAAATTTCTGTGTTCTCCTCGTGCAGAAGCCATGCTGGTCTTCTCTGGGTGGTTTCCCTTTTAGGATTCTAGGTGCTATCCACGTGAGCATCATGATAACATTTTACAGGAGACTGGTACTGACTGTGCCCTGGTGATGCCCCCTTGAAATTATGGATCTGCCAACTGGGGAGAATTGTCAGATCAGGTTCATTATTAGGTGGTGTTGCCTTGGTGTCTGCTGGTTGTTCTAGCGCATCTTGGACGCAGCTCGCGGGGAATCTTCATTTTGCACACGTCTGTGTTTACAACAAGGTATAATTGATCTGACAGCTTCTGCATTTTTTCTCTAAGTGATGAATTGTTGTTGAGCAACCTCTTCTCAGCTCCTCTAGGAGATAAATGACAACTATCATCATTGTAGTCATCATTCTTGTGCTACCAAATGGCCCACAGAAGGAGCAGACACGTTTATCCCTACTGTTCTTCATTTTTCACACTCACCACAGAAGGTTGCTATTACTACTCCATTTCATGTGTGAGGAAACTGAGGCTTGGAGAGAGGAAAGAAGGGTCTAGAGTCACACAACTGTTCAGGGACAGAACTGTCCTTCAAAGAGAGATTTCTGTCTGATTCCAAAGTCTATACTCTTTCTTCTGAAACATGCAGATCTAGTCCTTGGGGACTGGAAGCTAAGGACAATAGTTCCCTATCTCTGAAGACTTGCATGGGGATGGGGAGGGAGGAAGGGAGAGCGAAGGAGGCCTTACTTGGTCTGGACAGCTCTCCTGGTCTAGCTCAGTCTGTAATGCTTAGGACACTGCTTCAGGAGAACAGAGGGAGTGATGAGGCTTGCGAAAGCACAGGGCTGCTCAGCGTGGACCCTGATAGGATGCAGCTTCCAGAGAATCCAATGTACTCTTGGGCAGGGAGCGCTCACAAGGAGAAGTGTGATGTCCACTTGGGGGAATGTGAGGCCTGACTGTTATCTGCCACTCAGACCCTTCTACCCCAGAGAAGAGGGCTGAAGACGAAGATGTATCATCAGAGGGGAGCAGCCAGGAAGCTAGAAACTGTGTCGTGAAGGCATGATCAGGAATGGCGATGTTTAATGAAGATGTGAAAACCCGAAGAGGGATGACAGAGCTGCCTCGCAATTTAGGAAGCACCAACATGGACGAAAGAGAGAAACAGGCTTGCTCGGGGTGGCCTTGTGGGGTTGCATTAGGGCTGGTGGGAGGAAGTAGTGGGCTCTCAGACCACAGCTGTCCATGAGCCACTCAGAGCTGTCCAGAGCTGAATGACAGCCTGGCATGTCCCTGGAAGGATATGAGCAGAGGGTGCTGAAAGCCCCATAGGCCTGATATAGAGGCTCTGGCGAACTGGGTGGCTCTCGGGGCCATTCCCAGCCTGGAGTTCCTGCGGTCTGTGAATGGAGAGGGCGGGGGAGAACTAGAAATGGCCAGTGGAGATTGTGGGAAATCAGTATGAGAAGTGCGCAGACCAGAGGGCAGGCTTGTCCTAGTGTCCTGCACCAGAACAGACCGCCAGATCTCGGATGCTGGACCCCTGACCTGGGCCAGGTACCTGCCTCTGGCTGGTAACATGGCCTCATGAATGGAGTTCTTGCTCTGTCCTCACTAAGGACACTGGACAACTCTTTCAGGCACAATCTCTAGCATGAATTGGGCCACTCACTACGGATCAGACACTGTTCAAATTACAGGAATTGACTCAAGTCCTTCTAGCGACCCTGTGAGGGGTTCAATCATTTGGCTCTTTTTGCACAGAGATTAAGTGGCCTACCCAAGGTCACACAGCTGGTCAGGGTTGGTACTAGGGTTTGAACTCTGGGGGTCTCATCTCCTGTGTACCCCCTCCATGAAGAATCCCCATAGAGCAGGGTGAAATGCTCTCCCTGACGCTGTCCTTGCCACTAAACACTGGGACTGGTGACTTTCCCACCATTGCCAGGAGCTGGATCTGCCATCCCTCCCAGGCCAGGAGCAAAGATAAGTCCTCCCCAAGTGTGATCCTCACCTGCCCCCAGGTGAATTCTGGGGAAAGGAGCACAGAGGCAGCCTGCTGGGGCTTGGCTCACTTTGGCCTGATTTCCAGTAATCTCTGCATTCACTCAGCCATGTGTCTCCTGAAAAAAAGTCAAATGGGGGAGGGGACACATCCTGCTGCAAGTGTTCAAGTGTTGAAGCCAAGATACTTCCCTGCCAGCCTAGCCAGGGTCAGGTACTACCCATCTGCCCAGATTCTAACTTGTATGTCGCCTGCCACAAATCCCCAAGATCTGGATCTCCGCTGTCTGAGAGAAATGCCTTTTGGGTAAGTGGGTTAAACATTGCCCATTTCTTTATGTAATAGACCCTCAACGTGGAGCTTACTGTGTGCTGGACCCTGACCTGGGTGCTTTATACCTTATGGTTCATTGAATCCTCATAACAACCCTATAAGGCAGAGATCACGAATGCTCCATTTTACAGAAATAGGATATTTCTAAGAAACTAAGACACAGAGAGGTTAAGAGACTTGTCCAAGTTAAGGTATTACAGTTTAAGTGGCAGAACCAGGACTTGAACCCTGCAGTCTGCCTGCGGGGTCATACCCATAAGCACTGCTCTCTGGTGCCCCTTTAGCTTCCATTTCTAATGGTAGCTATTCCTGGGAGGGCTGACCTCTAGCATTGTTTTGGGTTATCGAGGATTCTTCTTAATGGAAATGCATCGCAAGTGTAATGGGTGGCTTGAAGATGGGCAGTGGAAAAGTAGGGTGTAGAGACAAAGGACCAGAGGGAGCCTGAAGTCCCACTCTGGCAAGGGCTGGCCCTGGGGAAGAGGAGGCAGCTCTACCAGTGGGACTAAGACCTGGGGAGAGCTGGGGTGCAGGCCGAGAGCGTAAGACAGAGACAACATTCCCAGGAGCATGTTCTGCTTAAGCCAAACCCCCCACAGAGAGCACGCTGTACTCAGAGGTCCTAGGGGTCGAGGGAAGCTGGAAGAACCAAAAAGAAGGGATGAAATCTCTAGACCCTCAGAGAGGACAGAGAACAGTGAAAGGCCTGGGTTGAAGCCTCCAAAACCAAAGCTGTACAACAACCTTGGACTGGCTCACCTGTTTGGTATGTCAGAGCTTACATAGAAAATGACAGTTTTGATGCCACCTGCCGGGGCATGTGGAGAGGGCTATTCAGCCTGTTCTAGAACAGCACCATCCAATAGAAGTGTCTTGTGATGATGGAAATGTTCCACGGTGTATGGTAGCCACTAGCCACGTGTAACTAAGGAACACTTGCAATCTGGCTGGTATGACTCAGTAACTGAATTTTTAGTTCTATTTACTTTTAATTAATTTAAAGTTAAATTTAAATGTTCACAGGCAGCTACTGTATTGGGCAGTACAGATATGGAACACTCATTTTATTTACCAAGCTAACAAATGTTGTCAAGGGCCTACTACATGCCCAGTGTTGTTCTAGCTGAACAATACTGACAAAATAATCTTGACTTCAGGGAGCTGACGTGGAAGGAGGGAAAGATAGACAGCTAACAGGAAGCACAATAGGTAAATTACATTGCCTACTGGGCAATAAAAATACAATAGGGAAAAACAGAGCTGAGTAAGAGGCTTGGGGAGGCCACAGTGTTAAACAGTACGGTTAGGGGTGGCCCCGCAGAACACAGCATTGGAGCAGAGACTTAAAAGGGCAGGACACCGAGCACATAGATATCTGGAGAAGAGCATCTGGGCATAGGGAGCAGCCATGGCAAAGGCCCTGAGGCAGGCACCCCTTGCCAAGTTCAAGGAGCAGCAGGGACCTCAGGTTGCAGAGTGAGCAAGAGGGAGTTGGGGGAGAGGAAATGAGAGAGGTGAGGGGCAGGTTGTGTAGGGTCCGCGGACCACAGGCAAACTCTGACTACATGAAACAGGCTTCCCTGGGTGTGGGGGTGGGGGTGGGCAGAGGAAGGACAGGGTCCCTCTGACCGCTTGCAGAGATAAGGCTGGAGGAGGAGGCAGTGCAATAGAGGCTTATGCCTACCCCTGTCGGCCCTTCTGAGGGCTGTGAGTGGATGTCCGGGGACGCCCGAGGATTGGGTCACCTGGTGGTGCACTCTGCCTCATGTTCTCAGTCATGTTGAAAGGAACTTGGCTCCTTGGCTGACAGGGTGAAGTAACTCCCAGTCAGGTAGGGGTGCCTCAGGAAGCCCCATGTTCTCAGGAGCAGCAAAGGCAGAAGAGCAGGGACAGGTCCAGGGTCCCTGCCCCAGGCCTCTGGCCCCTGACTCTGGGCCACTGGCCCTGACTTAGAAGTTGATAAGACACTGCTGATCCTTGGTGCCCTCCCTGAATCCTACCAGCTCCATGATAATCCTGTTCTAAAGAGCAGCCTGTGCCTTCCCTCCTTGTTACTCGGGGCATGTGTTAGGGAAGGATACCTTTTGGCACCAGTCCCTGGCAGAGGGGACGCTACAACTTGGACTGGGGTCATTCTAACTACTCTGATCACTAGGCCAGAAATAGAAACCGTACGACACAGGTTCTTCCAGACCTCTAGGACTCTGTCCCACCGAGTTGGAACACAGCCTCAGAATCCTTCTCAGCACTGGCCCCAGCAGCTAATCCTCAGACTTGGAACACAGGGGTGAACATACTCGAAAGCCCTCCAGAATCTGGCTTCTGGCAACTACGTTAGTGAGTGACCTGCCTTGTTTCCTACCGATCTCTGTTTCTGTCCTCTGTCCCAGCCCTGCCCTCCTCCGCACTGCTCCTGGCGCTAGGCCGCACTGACAGCTCCTTCCGCCTGGAAACTGCTGTAGGCAGCCATGTGGCTCCTCACTCCCTGCAGACCTCCCACGGGTGCAGGCTCTGAAGTGGTGGGACCATCCCCATCACTCATTGGCGTCCCATCTCTGATCCCGATTAGATATGGGACCTCAGGGCAGTTCAGGTAACCTCTGTCTCCAAAACGAGGAGCACAATTATTAAAGGTGCTTGTCAGGGCTATCACGAGCATTAACTGAGGAAATGGGAAAGTGCTGGGTTCAAATCTTGGCTGAGCACAAACCTCCTCTCTGTGAGACCTCAGTCATTTAACCTCTCTGAGGCTCGGTTTCCTCATCTGTAAGATGGGGATATACCAGTACCTTCTTTATAGGGTTGCTACCAAGATTAAATTAGTTAATATATGGATGTTCAGAGTTTGACGTGTAGTAAGTGCTCAATACACATTAGTTGTTATTGTAGAGTCATACATATTTTTTTTCTTTTTAAATGGCTGTCAACCAGTTGGTCTGACTCTGAGACTTGCTTCCTGCTAAAACCTGCCACTGCTTGATTCAGTTCAGAGTGACACAGGACAGGAAGGTATCCTCAGCAGACCAGCAGACCTGGCTGGCAGCACTGGCTCAGACGCTTTCCAGCTGGGTGAACGTGAGCAGGTGTCCTGTCTGCCTGAGCCTCAGTTTCTTAATCTGCGATGTGGGAATAATCATTTCCGCTTCACAGAACCAGTGTGCAGAATCCAAGAGACCCTGCCTAGTCCAGGGCCTTCCCCATAGTCAGCACTCAATAAACTGAAAAGAGCCACTCACATCTGCCCTTGAAGCTTCTGCGTGGACACAAACAGGCCCCTTTGGGGGCTCGTAGGAAGGAGGAGAGGCTGGGGAGTCAGGGCCACTTGTTTTGGTTTAATGGCTGATCTGGCGGTCATCCAGAGAGGCTGGTAGGCCGGTGGCTCTGTGAAGAGCCCGTAGTGAGGATGCAAGGACTGGGAGTTGGAGTGAAAGGCTCGCCATGGCCTTTCCAGTTTCATGCTGGGGCTCGGCAGGCAGCCGTGGTGCCATCACTGATGAATCGAGGAGAGGATGGAGCTCCTAAAAAGTGGTGGTCGGGAGCTGAGGGCAGGACGGAGGCTGCAGGAACCATGCAGGGAAAAGAGGCAGTGTTTGCTGACCAGCGCTGTTTTCTTCCTCTTATACACACACACACACACACACACACACACACACACACACAGGGGTACATGTAAACTTCTCTAACTCACCTTCTCTCACCTGCGGGGGGCTGTGTTAGTCAAGGAAGGCAACTGCTGTGTGGAGAGTTGCCAAAGTGTAGAGGCTGAAGCACAGACCAGGGAGGGCGGGTGAGCAGGAGACATTCCTCACACATCCGTTTCCGCACCCCTCAGGCCCTGTTTCATCGCCACACCAGGGTCCAGCAGGCAGCCAGGGAGGAAGGTGCGGGGAAGACACTCCAGGTCTGTTGAAGCCTTGGCCTGGAGGTGGCGCACACTGCCTCCTCCGTGTTTGTTCTCTCTCGGGCACACCTAACTGTAAGGGAGTCTGGGGAATGCACGAAACTGGAGGCCATAGAGGCAACGGGAGGCCACGGAGGCCTCGGAAGGGGAGAGAGGGCCACAGGCCCAGGAGGAAGCTCTTAGACTCCCTCCCATTCCTGTGGCCTGAGGCCCCAGATGCCTTTAATGGGGGACAAACTCTGTCCCATCAGGAAAGAGTCAATGTAGCTCGGGAAAAGTCATGCAGGAGGGTGTCACCTTACAAATGTCAGGAGATGTGGGAGCCTCTGGGGGAATGGGGTCAGGGGTGGGTAGAAAGGGACAAAACAGTGACCGACACGACCTAGGACCAGGACCTCTCCCCTACCCTGTGTATGTGGACAGCCACATCCCAACACACACACACATGCTCTCAAGGAGCCACACATTCCGCTGACAAACGCTGTTTCTTGGACACACAGACATGCCCCACAGACATGTTCTCCAGCACACAGAGACTCTTTCATTCACATACACACCTGCACTCACCCGCTGACATCACGTATCTATATATGTTTCCGTGAAAGGTCTTCAGGAGCCCCTACAGTGAGCCTCAAGGATATAGAAGTACATCTCTCTAGAAAGACCTCAGGACCAATCCTGCCCAAGAATTCGCCATTAGCTATCCTTTGCATTTAAATAAGAATCCCTTCACATTTGTTTTGGCCTTAACATTTAACAAAGCACTTGTTCACTCACTGCTCAACCATAGGGAAAATGTTTACTCAGCATCAACTTTAGGCCGGATATCCTGATCAATAGTAGAGACAGGAGGAACAAGACACGGTCTCTGTCCTGGGGGGAAAGGCAAGTACAAACACCCCGACTCAAGAAGGGCCCTAACAGGGAGTTGAGGAGGTTTGGGGAGAAGGAAGAGAAGGAACAGCTCTGCTGAGGTCAAAGGCGATACCAGAACGTGATTTAGGTCTTTTAAGATGTCCTTGAGGACGATGTCATCAGGTACACAAAGAGATGTTTCCAAAAGAGGGATGGGGCACTGTATGCAGTGTGATCAAGTTGGCTTATTTGGAGACTGATGAGCGATCCCAGGAAGGTGAAGTGTTCCACTAGGTACAGCCAAGATGTGCTGCTGCTGCCTAAAGTAATGATAATTTTCCCCAGAGCACAAGGAAATAATGATAAGTTAATGGAATATTCTCATCAATGGAAATTTTACCTCCTCATGTCCCTCATGATTCAGTCAGAAAAATAAAGCAACATTTTAGGTCTTTCAGGGAGAGAATTCAGTGCAGGAGCTGGGTGATGGCAAGGTCAATAGAGATGAGCACCAGGGGGGTGGCGCCCGCCCACCCCATCCAAGGCTGGAAGAGCCGGGAAAAGACAATATGCCTAGGGAGTAAGATCCGAATGGATCTGGCAGGAGCCGGAGCTGGAGTCACAGAGGAGACTCAGGAGCTGACGCAGAGAGCCACTTGAAGAAGAAAAAGGGCCAGAGGTACCTCTCCCAACTCCCTCCAGTGCTTCCTAGCAGCCTGCAGGAACCAGCAAATCCATTTCCCCACTGCGCAGCAGGGCAGGGGAAGGGTGGCGAGCAGACTGGAGAGCAAACAGGAGATCAGCCCGCACATGCCTGTAATCCCTTAACCTCCTCTGTCGGCTGTAGATTTGTTTGCTAGTGTTAAAGGGAAGGAGCAAATGCCTTACAAGTATTAACGGGAAGAGAAAGAAAGGAAAACAAGTCAGAAGCAGCCACTTATGCTTGTTTTGTTTTTTCTGGGTAAGTACTTGGGGTTGCAGTTTCAAATTGTCTTTTAGAGCTTGTGAGCTTAATTAAATTTAACACATTGGAGCAACTTAAAATAGCGATTCATGTTTTCTTCTAACAGAGATGTTGCTAGTTTACATGATGGAAAACAACCTCTCAGGAGTTCATGAACGTGTTTCTCACAGGGAGGGGTGTGACCCAATGGCTGAGGCAGTGTCTGTCTTCTTGTCTTTTTGTCCTTTGGAGCCACTCTCCCTTCCTCCACCTTGCTGTGTAACCTGGACATCTGACCAGTGTGTGCCCGTGAACTTTGGCTTTTGGTTGGGTTCAGCCATGGACAACAGCAGAAGGTTGGGGCAGAGAAGAAAGTGAGGTCGGGCTACTTAATTGTCTGCGTCCCACCCTGGGAGCAGACGACCTCGACCAAATCTGTTCCTCAACCAAATTCTTTGGACCAAAGTGTCTCAAGCGATTTTGTCCCCGGAGGACATTTGGCAATGTTAGGAGACATTTTGGGTGTCACTCTGGGGCTGTGTTCTGGCATCTAGTGGGTGGAAGCCAGGGATGCCATCAACGTCCTACAGACTGCGGACAGCCCCACCCAGCCGCGTGCTGAGCCCGGGAGAGCCTGCTCCCGGTCAGTGCTCCTCCAGCTGTTCCTGGTGAAGGCCGTTTTCTTTCCTCAGTCTGTTGCAGACCAGTGCTTTTGCAAGAACATAACAGAAATACATTATCAGAAAAAAGATTGTCACGCATTTGAATAGGACAACCAATGCCAAATTTCTGTAAAAAATTCATACTTGCTCCCAATTTCTGTACCTAATCTGTGGGCAGGAACACTGATCTGTGGGCCACACCGTGAGTAATGCTGACCTATAGTAATGCAGTCCTCTCTCCTTTGTGGGATGGGGGGTTGGGAGGGATAACAGCTAAATCCTGGGTTATTGTAGTTCCCTATTGCCCCTCAAACCCTATTTGTCTCTTTGCAATTGGTCCCTTTACAAATAAGGTCTGTAATTATCCCTCTGGGAGTGTGCCTTCTGCCCTTGAAGGGCCCAGCTGATTCCAAGGGGTTTTCCTACATGAGCAAGTTTTTAAGAATGTGGGCAAAGTCAGAAGGTGTGTGGGTGCGAGGATGAGAACGTGAGGGCTCCCAGCTAAGGAGCCGGGACTGTCTCTGCTAGGTCACGGCTAGCTCTTGAAGAGTGTCTCATGGGCAGGGGCATGGCCAGAGCTGTGTTTTATGTGGAGCACTCTGGAGATGGTGCTGAGGAGGGATTTTCAGGGTGCACAGCCTGAGGCAGACACACTGTCTGGGCTGCTGCGTCCATCCAGACTAGAAATGGAAAAGCCTAAGCAAAAGCGTGCATGTGGGTTGGAAGGTGGGGGGTGCAGACGTTACAGCCTACCAGCTGGAGTGATGGTTCAAGGGCAGGAACAGAGGGGCAATCCAAGACACCCAGATATAGCTTAGAGGATCAGTGCATGGTTTCTATGGGGGCATGATGGGGTGGACAGGGCCACACAGGTGCACATGAATTCCATTTCAGTCACTATAGTTTGAATAGTGCCCATTTCATGTGGCTTTCTCATGAAGGTTGTCCATTGGCTGCCTGGAGTAGGGAACAGTATTGCTTTTGATTAAGAAGTGTGGGCTCTGAGTCTCAACGTGTCCCATTTCCCCTCAGCCCTGTCTTCATTCCCCCAAGGGGAAGTGCAAAGTGTTTAGCTTCCTCTTTCTCTAACTAGGAATGATAATAACTTCCTTGGGGGTGAGGTTAAATGAAATGACGCATGTAAATTTCCCAGCACAAGGTAAACCCTCACTGGACATGGTTCTTATTTATTTATTTATTGCAGTTTTTTTGGCCAGGGCCGGGTTTGAACCTGCCACCTCTGGTATATGGGGCCAGCACCCTACTCCTTGAGTCACAAGGTGCCACCCCACATATTCTTATTTTTATTAGCAAAGGCAAACTTGACTGTGCCAGCTGGGGCTATTTTGAGTCAGTTGACTCTGGCTTTCTTGAAGTTTCCCCAACCTCCCTCCACCCTCTCCTGCCCCTAGATGCACATATACACCCCATGGGGCAGAGGGACCAGGACCTCCTTTCCTGCCCTTTATCTGACTCCAGGAAGTAGGCTTTTTCCTCTGGCCTTGTTTCTGATGGGCTGGATACAGTGGAATGCTTCTCTAAGCCTGATTCTTCCTCCTTGGTGCCAGCAGCCTTCCAAGAATCAGCCTTGCCCTATTGTACCTGCATTAGCAGCACAGCCCAACTGTAGCTTCATCACATTACAATTTTCCTGGACTTGGGATGCAGACAGCATCCCCTCCAAAGTTGCCAGGGAAGGTCAGGAAGATGGGACAGTGTGTGAGAAGCAGAGCCCTAGAGCAATTGCAGCAATTGCCTGCTGGTCATCTGTGCCTCAGTTTTTTATCTGAAAAGTGGCAGAGACAGTAATAGTAAATACCTGGGAGGATTAAATAGGATATCCCCATAGATATCTCAAAATAATGCCTGGCACAGAGTAAACCCTCACATTAGCTACTTTTCATCTTTTGTTATTCGTAGAGGTGGTGACGGCAGCAGCGTGAAGGTTTGCTTCCCAGGAGAAGGTAGCTAAACAGCTGAGACAATTTCTGTGTCCTGAGGTGGTTGCATTAAATGCAGTGATAAGTGTGGAAACCCATGGCATGTAATAGGTGTTCAATAAACACATCCATCCCCCCCTTAACTGGATATGCTCTTACGTGGCTCATGCCCCAGCAAGGTGGTGGAGTGCAGTGATTTACAGCAGTCTGGAACTGGATTCTGTCATGTTGCCTCTTCACCTCTGTTTACCCATCTGCAGAATGAGGATCAGGATGGTGCCTCCTTCACAGAGTTGCTGTAGGACTTTGTTGACTTAGGACACTTAAAACTGAGCCTGGTACAATTTACCAGCTGGTGTTTGCCCTTATTATTGTACTGTTCTTGGTGTGATTAGCTCTGCCTTCACACTTACATCATTAGCCCTGAGGGGGAAGGAACTAGGCATGGGGAACTCAAGTGTCCCCTGCAGCACTGGCCACATAGGGTTCCTTGGGCCCTGCCCACCAGATGTCCCAGCAGGCTGGGATCCTGCTAGGGAGGAGTGTCATTCATAGAGGGCTCTGAGCACTGTTGCAGAAAAGATAGTAGTTGACCAGCCATCAGCCAAGGTGGACTTTTCACTGAAATGAGGAAAAATGCCCCCATATCTGTCACATGGTAAGGAACACACCCAAACTGTGGACCCAGAAGCTAGTCTTAGAAGTCCCAACTACCTCTTCCTAGCAGTCCCAACTCTGTGACAAATCGGCCTCTCTGAGTCTCAGCCCTATCCTCCCCTATGGAATGTGAGCACTGGTCACTGCCCTCACAGGACTGGCCTGAGGCCTAGGTAAAAATGTGGCTATGAAGTCTTGGATAGGCCTAACAGGCTCCACCCTCCCCACCTCCTGCTCCAAGCACTGCAATGGAGCCAGGATGGGTTTGGGGCTCAGTTGCCTCCAGCTCAGCTTCCCCAGCTGAGTGGGCCAGGATGGTGCGGAGGGGGGCAGCAGCCTCCAGGGCCACCCACTGACAGGATGTCGATATGTGCCTGTCAGCTCCAATCATTCGTGCAGGGTCCCGAGGTGGATTTCAGACTTTGGTATTTCATATTTGAGATCTCAATTAAGTTGCCCGGCTCTGTGTTTGAGGGGTTCCTGGAGCTGACGGAGCCCTTTCTTTCTCAGGTAGTGAGGAATAGGAGAATAGGGAGCTTTGAAGAATAAAGGAGCTTCCAGGAAAGCTACAGAATGGTACTTTCAGGCCTAGGTGAATATTTCTGCAGGAGTATTTATGGAGGTGACAAAGTCATCATCTCTGGAGATAGCAGAAGGCATGAGGCCTTGACAAGGGTCTTAGAGATTTGCATTCAGGGTGAGGCGGGGGCGGGGGGGCAGGCTACAGAGGACCACCCCAGTGTGGGGAGGCTGCTGCCCTGTCAGGCTCTCCCTAAGGTCTGGTCTGGGGGCAGTCGAGGTCCTCCTGGCTAGAGAAACTCTTGCCCCAGGGCTCGTGGATGGGTCTTGCCTACTATTGCTATGAGAAGGGGTCCTCCTTCCTTTCTGAGATGCAGAACTGCCCCCTGGTCTCTAACATTCTCTGAGCAGCTTGACATCTCCCCTGACTCCATCCTCTTCTGCACAGACCCCCTGCCCACAGTCTGTAAGCAGCAGAAGAAGGTAGGGTTTGCTCCTCTGAGCAGGCTCTGGTCTCTGACTCAGCTCAGCAAATGGCACAGGGAGAGGGCTCAGTAAGTGTGGAGAATGGTCCTGTGAATCTCAGCATCAAGGGCAGGACAGCCCCGGGGCGCGGGCTGCAGAGGGGCCAGGGCTGACTTGGCCATCACTCTGCACCTCCCAGACACTGAGGGAGTATCTGCAGCAGCTATGGAGGGAGGGGGGCGGGGGAGAGTCTTTTTGTATAATTGCTGCTTCTTCACCCCTTTAACCTCTCTGCCTCTCCCCCTTGCCCTCCTCATGTGTCCCCTCTCACCTCTCCTTGAGTCTCTCCCCTTCTTCTCTTTACCGCCCCCTCTCAACACCTCTTGCCTCTACTTTGAACTTTCCCTTCCTCATTCCCTTCCTCTTCATACTCACTGCCTTTTTATTTCCATATCTTCTGGGCCATTCTCTCTTCACCTTATCTGATGTATCTTCCTCTGTCCTCATCTCTCCGCCACACGTCCTCCCTGAATCCTTCCCTCTTTTCTTTCCACCCCAACCTATCTCCCTGGTCCCTGACCTGGTCTCTCTGCTACCACATCCTTCTTCGCTATTTCCTGTGCCCCATTCCTATCACCTGCCTGCCCACTGCCCTACCTGCTCGCCCTTCTCTCTGCCTCTCCCTTTTTGGGTCTCTTCATCCTCTGGTGTTCTTCATTCTCTCTATCCCTGTGTCTGTCTCTGTCTCTCCCCCTCCCTCTCTCTGTCTCTGTCCTCTTTCCATCACCCTGCCTTTCCACCTCCATCCATCTGTGTCATCCCCTCCGCAGGATGATACCAGCCTCCAACAAGGCCTTCCTGGTCAACAACTTGGTGTCAGGGACTGGCTATGACTTGTGCGTGCTGGCCATGTGGGACGACACCGCCACGACGCTCACAGCTACTAACATTGTGGGCTGCGCCCAGTTCTTCACCAAGGCCGAATACCCCCAGTGCCGGTCCATGCACAGCCAGATCCTGGGCGGCACCATGATCCTGGTCATTGGGGGCATCATCGTGGCCACGCTGCTGGTCTTCATCGTCATCCTCATGGTGCGCTACAAAGTCTGCAACCACGAGGCGCCCGGCAAGATGGCTGCGGCCGTGAGCAACGTGTACTCGCAGACCAACGGGGCCCCGCCACCGCCGGGCAGCATGCCCGCCCCTCCGCAGGGCCGGCCCAAGGTGGTGGTGCGCAGTGAGCGCGCGGACTTTGGTGCCAACCTGGCGCACGGCAGTGACTCCTCCTCTTCCAGCTCCCTGGGCAGCGGAGAGGCTGCGGGCCTGGGCCGGGGCCCCTGGAGGCTCCCACCCCCAGCTACCCGCCCCAAACCCAACCTTGACCGCCTGATGGGGGCCTTTGCCTCCCTGGACCTCAAGAGTCAGAGAAAGGAGGAGCTGCTGGACTCTAGGACTCCAGCTGGGAGAGGATCTGGGACCTCAGCCAGGGGCCACCACTCAGACCGAGAGCCGCTGCTGGGACCCCCAGCAGCACGGGCCAAGAGCCTGCTCCCCTTACCCCTGGAGGGCAAGACCAAACGCAGCCACTCCTTCGACATGGGGGACTTTGCGGCTGCGGCAGCAGGAGGTGCCGCCCCCGACGGCTACAGCCCCCCTCGGAGGGTCTCGAACATCTGGACGAAGCGCAGCCTCTCTGTCAATGGCATGCTCTTGCCCTTTGAAGAGAGTGACCTGGTGGGGGCCCGGGGGACTTTCGGCAGCTCCGAGTGGGTGATGGAGAGCACGGTGTAGGCCCAGGGATGGGCGTCCTCCCTCCCCGGCTTGCAGGGTGGGAGAGGAAGGGGAAAGATCTTTACTGGCAAGTCTTTGTGGAGTTTCCATGGTGATGTTTACATCCAGGGACAGTTTCGTCTCCCTGTCAACGGCCTCTTGTCCCTACCCCCCATTCCCCAACACCCACATCACCTCCCCACCACCCAGCCGGGTTGTGCTCAGGGAATGCGGACTCGCTAAAATGTCGGACTGAGCCCTGAGTGTTTGGAAAGGCGAGAGCCCGCCTTTCTAATCACAAATGTAGCCTACAAGCAAGCGGCTTTGGAGTGCTTTGGGTCCAGTGTGGTTTTTATTTCTTAATTGATATTTTCCATTTCCCAGAGTCCTCCTCTTCATTCACAGGGATAATGGGGAGAGTTTGCTGTACATACAAAGGGGTGTGCCAGAATCACCCCTGGTAGTGGGTGATCATTGCCAAGTGACCAGAGAAGGGATTCTGGTTCCACACTTGTTTGAAAGAAGCCTATGGAGTCCCCTGCCTAGACCCTTCATTCTTCCCCTCCAAGCCCACACCCCCCACTGGGAGGGGTGAGTGATCGCTGCCCAGTTTCCTTTTGTCCTCAAGCTGGACACTCAGACCCATCACAGCTGCAATCAGAAGGGTAACTTCCAGGATTCTATGTGTGTGGAGGGAGAAAGGCTTCATTCTGGAGGCTAGAGGGATCCTAACTTCTGGAGTCACTTTGGGATTTTTGCTTCTCTTTCTAGGAAACAGGGGGAAAATTCCCCAAAAGCATATGCTGTGTGCTGTGACACAGGCCTTCTTTTAAGGAAGCAGTGTGTGTGTGTGTGGGGGGAGGGGGGATGGCAGAAGGAGCTGGGGACTTTGAGTCCAGAGCTACTTGAATTGAATAGCCAGCTGAATAGTGTGGGCAAGACCCTTTTCTCTCCTGCAAACTTAGTTTCCTAATTTGCAAAATACCGGGATTAGAAAGTGTCCAATACCCTTTGGTTCTCAAGATAATGAACTCTTCATGACTCTGGGTACTATTGTTTCCAGCAGCAACGCCCAGGAGTGCAAGCTGGTAGAGCATCCCTATCCTTACTGGACACAGAGAGAGACCTCCAGAGGCCTTGGAGAGGGAAAACTGAATCTTTTTAGAATGGTAGTGTTTTGAAGTTTGGGGAGATGTTCGTAATCGTCCTTCCTTAACCCTGTCTCCCCCTCTCCCACGGTACAGGAACTTGCCCCACGTCACACAGTGACTTAGTGACCAGGTAAGGGCAGAGGCCAAGTCCACCTACCTCATGGAGATGATATTTGGGATCCGTAACTCTGTCTTCACCCTAACTAGGGCAATTCTGTGTCCAAAGTCTGTCCCTTGTTTCTTCCCGAAGAAGGTGGTTCAGGGTGGAACATGGGGGATACCTTATCATGGTTTCCCTAGGAGGATCCATCCTTAGAAGTTGCAAGATGAGAATGGGAAGGGCACATGGGCTCCTTTCCAGCAAGGGATTAATCCCCACACTCCGGACAGTGGCAAGAGAACGAGCAGAGGAGAAGTGCCCAGGGAGAAAGTGCTTGAGGGAAATCGGGCCGACTTTCCGCTGCATCTCTGTCCCTCCTGCTCTGTTCCCTTCTAAGTCTCCCCTCATCAGCAACGCTCTACCTCTCCCTCCGTCTTTCCAACTCATTCTTTCCTTTCCCAAGCTTCCTCCATAGACCTCTATCCTCTCTTTAGTTCTTCTGCCTTCTTCCATTTGCCAAACACACAGCTCAGGAAGGACAGGTAAGGCCACTTTGGACTTTAGGCTTAGACCTGAAGCTGAGCTGTTGGCCCCAGACCCCACTTAGAAACCTGCAAGAGGAGGACAAGAATTGTCTATGCAGGACTGATGACTGGCTCCAGCCCAGGAGCCTCCTAATCCCAGGTCTGCTCCTTCCTCACCACCTCCCTCCCCTCACCCTTGCTCCACTCTCCTGTCTTCATTCTTCTTTTTCTTCCTGTTGCTCTCTGCCTCCCCCAGACATTTTCTAGTCCTGACAAGGTTACTAAGAATCCATAACCCTGTGCTCTCCCTGACGAGGGCAGTTCCATGTCCAAAGTCTTTCCCATGTTTGTTCCTAAAGAAGGTAGCTCAGGGTGGGACTTAAGAGATGACTTCTCATGATAATACAAGGCTAATCTTTCCCAAGACTGCCAGATTTTTCAGGCCAGTCCCAATGCCAGGGCGCATCCCTTCCACATTCACGGTGGCACCCAGAGAATCTAGTAACTTGAAAGGAAATCTTTCCTTTCCTCTTTTCCTTTCCCCCTTTTCCTCCTATCTGTTCTCTCTCTGCATCTTTCCCATTCTTTTCAAAATGTAGCCACTGTGGAAACGGTCTTAAACACCAACTTTTGTTTTGCTTTTGGATTCAGACATGCAGAGGGAAAGTGGTGGGCAGCAGTAGGGGAGGAACCACCTTGCTGTCTGTTCTCATCAGTTGGCCTGAGCTCTGTCGTGACACAATATGTACTTGCTCTTGTTTGTCGTGCTTTTGACCTGAAGTTTTGGACAGCTACATCCCCGTGGTCAGAATATAAATGCCAATCTTCTCCTTTGCTTAAAAAATGTACAGTAAAATGTACAGTTTTAAAAACAACTACCAACCACGCTTCTGGGGAGGGAGAAAAAAAAACATTCTTGTGTCTGTGAATGTCTGCTGTTCATTTCTCTGAAAACTCTGGGGTTTTCTAAAGATGGCTTTGAAGTGGCATTTTCTCTTGCACCTGTTTGTTACTCCCTGGTGGGAGCCTGCTTCCTGCCAAGTTCACATAAAAGGTAGGGGAATCTTCTGAAATGAGAGTCTGAAGCCTTCCTCCCAGAGTAAAGAAGGTGGAAGAATCTAGAATGCTCCAGGTTGAGAAGGTAATAGTCCACCCCAGCAGCCCTGACTGCCGCACCTGACATCTCCATTCTCTGGTATACCACCCCTACCTACTTTTTCCAGGGCTGAGGCTATTACCGTGCCTGGTCACTAGGGGCGCACAAGCATTCTTTGCCCATTTTGGTTGAGCCTGGGATGGCATTTTTTCCCTAAAGGATCTTTTACTGAGAAACTACAGAAGAACAAACCAAACCACCCAACCCCATGTATGGAAACAAATGAGCTTCTGAAACAGGTTTTCCCAATCCTGTCTTTATCTAATGTCTAGATCAGTGCTGTCCAGGTGGTATAAAATGTGAACCATACTGTAATTTTAAATTTTCTACTAGCCATGTTAATTGAAGCATAAAGAAACAGGATAAAGTAGTTTGAATGATATATTTCATTTAACCAAAGTGTAGCCAAAATATTATTTTAACATCTAATTAATCTAAAGTTATTAATAAGGCAATTTACAATCTTTGTGGTACAAAGTTTTAGAACCTGGTATGCATTTCACATGTATGAGTCACCTCAGTTCAGACTAACCACCTTTAAAGTTCTTGAGAGCCACACGTGGCTACTACCAGCCACTGTATCACACAGCGTGACTCCAGACAATTGGCTTGAAAGCATAGCTTTCAAAAGGGGAAGGAAACTAACACTTATTGAGTAGCTACAGTTTCCAGGTGCACTGCTTGGTGTTTCACATACATTTCTTACTGAATCTTCACTACAGCCTTTTAAGGTAGATATAATTATGTCTGTTTTGCAAATGAAAGGACAAAAGCTCAGAGGGGTTACGTAACTTGCCCAAGGTCACAGAGTAAGTCTGATTGCAAAGCCTTAGTTCCTTCCATGACACCACAATGCCTCCCCTGTTCTTTTTCTTCCTTCCTTCAACTTGTCACAGAATGTATTTTTTTTTTTATTGTTGGGGATTAAAGCTTCTGTACAGCTAAGGAGACAACAACCAAAGCAAATAGACATCCTACCCAATGGGAAAGGATATTTGCATATTTAGAATCAGACAAAAGCTTGATAACTAGGATCTATAGAGAAGGCAAATTAATCCACATGAAAA
>CAUYON010053063.1:0-15822 GCA_963573935.1 Arctocebus calabarensis
CTGTAGTCCCAGCTACTTGGGAGGCGGAGGCAGGAGACTCGCTTGAGCCCAGGAATTGGAGGTTGCTGTGAGCTGTGATGCCACAGCACTCTACCCAGGGCGACAGCTTGAGGCTCTGTCTCAAAAAAAAAAAAAAAAAAAGAAGTGATTTTAGAGGCTGACCCCTCTTAAAAACTGAACATTTTCTTCCTGGAATTTCCCAATCAGGGAGCCCAAGTATTCCCCAGAGGTTTCCTCACGATTCTTATAGATGCAGAAAGGAAACTCACCAAGCAAGGAAGCCCAGCTACTTCTCTATCCAGATAAAGAGCAACCCATGTAAAAATAGACATAGCCCACTGTTCCAGTTATCCTTACTGCATCAAAACTAACCCAGACGTACTGGCTTCAAACAGAAATCTTATTCTATTTGCCAGTGATGGGGGTCAGGAATTCAGGCAAGGCGTGGCTGGGTGATTCTCCCGTGTCATGCAGGACATTTAGTAACCTCTGGCCTGGAGAGTCCACGGTGGCTTCTCCTGTACACCTGCTGCCTTGGCACTGATGGCTGGAAGTTCTGGGCTGGGGTCAGAGGGCTGTCAGCTGGAACATCTCCCAGCTGGTGGCCTAACGCAAATGGTCAATGCTTTGGTCTATTTTCTCTTGCTACGAAACCCAACCTCTTCCTCCTCCTCCTCATTCTTCTTTTTGCATTAGTAATACGTATTATGGTGTTTGTTCTAGCCTTCTTGGGCTGCTAGAACAAAAATAGCATACCACAGGGTGGCTGAAACCACAGACAACTATTTCTCAACAGTCGTGGAGGTTGAGAAGTCCAAGAGCAATGTGGCAGCAGATCCGGAGTTCAGTGAGGGTTTACTTTCTGGTTTGTGTGCTCACATATTTCAGAGAAAGACCATCTCACTAGTGGCGCTGATCTCATCCCAAAGGCTCTGTCCTCTTGACCTAATCACCGCCCCCACCAGGCCCCACCTCCAATACCATCACACCGGGGACTAGCTTTAACATATGCATCTTAGAGGGACACAAATATTCATAGCAGTGTTCTTTTTAATCACAAAGGATTACATGCTTATTGCAGACAAAATTAAAAATAAATGTAAGGAAGAAAATGACTCATACTGCCACAATCTGGAAATAATAAGTAACATATTCCATTCTTTCTTTGACACATTCGTATTTAGATTCATAGTTTACATTATATTTAGTTTGTGTCTTGCTTTTTAAATAAACAACTCATGATCATGTTCTTAAGTTATAAAATATCCCTTGAAAACATTATTTTTTGATGCCCACATGCTCTTCTTTTTCACAGTGGGCCATCTTTGATCAATTTCCTAATTTGTAGTACATTTAGGTTGTTTTCAAGTTTTGGTCAATAATACTCTGAACATTCCCACACGTCAAAAGTTTATTTTATTATCTCTTTAAAGGAGACTCTCATAAGTGGAATTCCTGGAATGAATCCCCTCACCCTGAAATTCTTCCTTCCTTTGACTTGCAGGTTATTTTACCCCTGGGATTCCATTCTGTCTTGGATAATTGGTTCTTAACCTAAGCCCCCATGCTTCCTTCTGCGTATCACTGGTTGTTAAAGCCAGGGGACCTGGTAAGACACACTGGGAAAGTTTAAAATGCTAGAAAAAAATAGAAAGATTATTTTCAAATGGAAAATTTCCATTTCTAATAAGCCTAAGAAAATAAACACCAAAATTAGTGGAGACTACAAGTCTAATAAAATGTGTGGTTATGAGAGCCAGCTCTTAATTTCAGTTCCATACAAATATAATAAAATATAATAAAGATATTACAATGTTCATAAAAGCAGGGAAAAATATAAAATGCCTGGGAATTTATCTAATGCAACTGGAGCAAAATACCATGTTATTTAAAGGAGAAAGAAAAATATGGTAAAGGTGACAATTCTCTCTAATTATGTCAGAGTTTTAACACTATTCCAGTTAAGATGCTAATAGCCTACTTTATAGAACTTAATAAAATAAACGTAAAATGCATTCAGAAAAATAAACAAGACAGTGATAAAAAGAACAGTGAGACCCAACTAACTTTACCTAAAATTTATTTTATTATAATACCAAAGCAGGCAAAATGATATTTTGGAGATTTTTCTCTAAAACATAAGTATAGGCTCAGTACCTGTGGTTCAAGCAGCTAAGGCGCCAGCCACATACACCTGAGCTGGCAGGTTCGAATCCAGCCTGGGCCCACCAAACAACAATGACAGTTGCAACCCAAAAATAGCCAGGCGTTATGTCAGGTGCCTGTAGTCCCAGCTACTTGGGAGGCAGAGGCAGGAGAGTGGCTTGAGTCCAGGAGTTGGAGGTTGCTATGAGCTATGTTGCCACAGCACTCTATCCAGGGCAACAGCTTGAGGCTCTGCCTCAAAAATAAAATAAAATAAACATAAGCATAGACGCTGGGCAAAGTGGCTCACACCTGTAATTCTAGCACTCTGGGAAGCCGAGGTGGATAAATCTTTTGAGCTCAGGAGTTTGAGACCAGCCTGAGCAAGAGTAAGACACACATCCCACCCACCCCTTGCCACCATCTCTGAAAATAGCTGGTTGTTGTGGCGGGTGCCTATAGTCCCAAGTACTTGGGAGGCTGAGGCAAGAGGATTACTTGAGCCCAAGAGTTTGAAGTTGCTGTGAGTTATGATCGCACAGCACTCTACCAAGGGCAACAAAGTAAGACTATCTAAATCAATCAATAAATAAAACATAAGCATAGACCAAAAGACCAAAGCAGAATTCAAATAGATTCTATCATAATATATGCATAAAATTTTAACATGTAAGAAATCAAGCAAAAGAAATGAACAGCTAATGGAATCATTGTTCTTTTTTTTTTAATAATTCATAAACTTAACTTTTTTTTTTTTGTAGAGACAGAGTCTCACTTTATTGTCCTCGGTAGAGTGCCGTGGCATCACACAGCTCATAGTAACCTCCAGCTCCTGGGCTTAGGCGAGTCTCTTGCCTCAGCCTCCCAAGTAGCTGGGACTACAGGCACCTGCCACAACGCCTAGCTAGTTTTCTGTTTTTGCAGTTCTGTGGAGGCCGAGTTTAAACCCGCCACCTTTGGTATATAGGGCTGGCACCCTACTTGATGAGCCACAGGTGCCGCCTGGAATCATTATTCTTAAAATGATATTCATGTGGCTGGATATCAATAAGTAGAAAAATTAATTTGAGCCCACACTTACCATAGGTATTGAAGAATTCAGCTGTTGTATTATAAAGACTAACAGAAATAGAATACGGAAAAGGATTATTAAAAAAAGAGATCGGTAAACATTTTTAACCAATGGAAATATTTGCTAAGAAAAGGACATTTTAAACAAACTCTTAGAAGATTGGGAAGAAGTCTATTCTATATGTCACTTTTAAGTGAGAGGATTTGTTACTCTACTATCTGGAAAATTCTGGACATTGGGCCCTGGGGAAGTATAGCTGCTCACTTTCAGGTTACACGTGGGTCACACCCAGGTTGATCCCAGCAATAATCTTACCAGAGGGCAGAATATTCACTCTATTTTCTTTATTGTTTGAAAAGGGTAAGAAAAGAGGAGAAAATGCACTATATACTTTCCCCATCTCACCATCTTTGAAAATGCAGCAACTCCATCTGTAAGAACAACACATATTTCAGGAGACCTACATTTCTTTATGTATCAGATGCGTTCTGAACACTGTGTACTTAAACACGTTTTTATAAGAGGGCCTCTTATTTTAAATACACACAGAGGAGCTGACTACATACGGGAATTCTATGGTGAAACCATTTGTAAAGCAAATAATTTCTTCCTGGGTAAATCTGTCCCTAAGTCTGGATTTTCATATTCTATATCAGATTTGCCTGAAGGAAATACTCTTTACAAATTTATCCTCTGTTCAAATTAGAATTCGTCTGTATCCATGCAACCTTTAGAATATTATTTTTATAACAAGTCACCAAATGCACATGTTACATATATAATCCACATCTCCACCAATGGCTTTAGCTCATTTTTTGCCTTTTATCCACACTTTAGAAAATACAGATATCCTCCTTATTCCCATGTAGCATGCTATAACAAAGTACCACCGATTGGGTACCTGACAGAAATTTATTTTTTGTGGTTCTGGGGGCTGGAAGTTCAAGATCAGGTGTTGTCGGCATGGTTGGGCTCAATGAGGGCCCTTTTTCAAGTTACAAGCTACCAACTTCTTGCTGTGTCCTCACCTGGCAGGAAAGAGGGAGAGAGCTTTCTGTGGCCACTTCCTTAAGGGCACAAATCTCAATTCGTGAGGGCTCCACCCTTATGACCTAATTGCTTCCGAGAGGCCCCACTTCCTAATACCATCACTTTGGCAGTTAAGATTTCAACATATGACATTTAAGGGATACAAACATTCAGTTCATAATAATATTTTTTAAAAATATTTTGATTGTAAATTATTATGTGTACTAAATAGGTCTGTGTATATTCAAGAGGTGCCTGTGATGTTTTGAGACAGGCATACAGTGTGTAATGATCAAATCAGGGTAATGAGGATATCTATCACCTCAAGCCAGCAGTTTTCAACCTGTGGGTCATGACCCCATTTTAACAATGAAAATACATTGCGGCATTAGGAAGGTTGAGAACCACTGCCTTAAGCATTTATCATTTCCTTGGGTTAGGAACATTCCAGTTCAACTCTTTTAGTTGTTTTAAAATATTTAATACAATACATTATCGTTGACTAGTCACCCTGTTGTGGTATCAAATACTGGATCTGACTCATTCTATCTAACTGTATTTTTGCACCCATTAACCATCCCCTCATAATAATATCTTAGTGAACAGAGGTATGTTTTCATTTTTGTATGACTAATCCAGAAAAAAAAAGGATACAAATGGCAATTAACATGTGAAAAGAAGTTCTGTCTCACTAGCAATCAGAGAAATGCAAAGTAGTTATGAGAGTGTACCATTTTTATTCATCATACTAGCAAGACATCGATAATATCCAATGTTGAACAACTTGCGCTGAAAATGTCTAATTTGGAACAGATTTTTTTGGAGGATGTTTGGCAGGTTTTGTGTAACTTTTAAATACACATATCTTCCCACCTGTAATCCTAGCAATTTGCGAAGCTGAGGCGGATGAATCATTTGAGGCCTGGAGTTCAAGCCTAGCTTGAGCAACATAGTGAAATCCCAACTCTCAAAAATAAAAATAGGCTTTGCACCTGTAGCTCAAGCAGCTCAGGCACCAGCCACGTACACGGGAGTTGGTGGATTCGAATCCAGCCCAGGCTTGTCAAAACAACAATGGCAACTATAACCAGAAAAAATAATAGCCAGGCATTGTGGCAGGCACCTGTAGTCCCAGCTACTTGGGAGGCTGAGGCAAGAGAATCGCTTGAACCCAAAAGTTTGAAGATGCTGTGAGCAGTCAGGCCACAGCACCCTACCCAGGGCAACAACCTGAGACTCTGCCTCAAAAAAATATGTAAATAAATAAAAAATAAAAATAAGAATACATATACCATTAGACCCAGCGATTTTACTTCTGTGAATTTTCCCTACAAACATACTTGTACAGGTGCATAGAGATTTATCTTCAAAGATGTGCATTCTAGGGCAGTGCCTGTGGCTCAGCGAGTAGGGTGACAGCCCCATATACCGAAGGTGGTGGGTTCAAACCCAGCCTCGGCCAAACTGCAAAACAGAAAAATAGCTGGGCATTGTGGCGGGCTCCTGTAGTCCCAGCTACTTGGGAGGCTGAGGCAAGAGAATCACCTACGCCCAGGAGTTGGAGGTTGCTGTGAGCTGTGTGACGCCACAGCACTCTACCAAGGGCAATAAAGTGAGACTCTGTCTCTACCAAAAAAAAAAAAGATGTACATTCTAGCACAGTTTACAAAAACAAAAAACTGGGATAACACTCATGTTTCATCATAGAAAGCTGGTTAAGCATGGTGGGGCTCAGTGGCTCAGGCCTGTAATCTCAGCTCCCTGGGAGGCAGAGTTGGGTGGATTGCTTAAGCTTAGGAGTTAGAGACCAGCCTGAGCAAGAGCCAGACACTATTTCTACTAAAAATATAAAAAAACTAGCTGGGCGTTGTGGTGGGCACCAGTAGTCCCAGCTACTTGGGAGGATGAGGCAAGAAGTCTGAGGTAGATATGAGCTATGATGACGCCACAGCACTCTAGCCAGGGCAACAGAGTGAGATTCTGTCTCAAAAAAAGAAAGAAGGAAAGGAAAGGAGAAAGAAAAGATTAAGCAAATAACACCATGTTACAGCATGGTAAATGGTAAAAAAGCAATTTGCAAAGCAATGTTCATGATCTATCTAGTTTATTCAAAAACAGAAAGAAGTCAAAACACTAAAATTATGTAAGAAATACGGATGCTGGTTAGGGAGACATATGTTGAGAGAAATACAGGAGTAGATGAGAAAATTCTAAGTGGTTAAGCTCTGAGCATTGAATGGGAGAGGGGAAGTAGAAGGGTACTATCTATTTATTTATTTGAGATAGAGTTTCACTATGTCACCCTCGGTAGAGTGCTGTGGCATCACAGCTCACAGCAACCTCAAACTCTTGGGTTTAAGTGATTCTCTTGCCTCAGCCTCCCAAGTAGCTGGGACTACAGGTGCCCGCCACAATGCCTGGCTATTTTTTGTCATTGTTCTTTAGCTGGCCCTGGCTGAGTTTGAACCTGCCAGCCTCAATATATGTGGCCCGTAACAACTGTGCTATGGGTGTCAAGACACTCTTTTTAATCTGCCTTTGATATTGCTTGATTTCTTACAAAGGGTTTAAGTTAATGTAATACTTGCATGAATTTTAATTTATATAAAATTCAGGACATTTGTCACATCATATGCAAAAGGGAAATACATTGACTACTGAAATGCACAGGTTCTCCATCATCGCAGCAGGAAAGCTAATCCACAGTCCTGAGAACCTGCCAGGAAACCAGAGTGCTAAGGTCTTCGTGGAAGAGAGTGCTGTTTTTCAGCTCCATTTTCCTCACACCTTAAGAAAAATAAGCTCCTGAGCGCTGCACTCCTGGATGCCTGGGGAGGTTTTCTGTGAGTTGGCCAGGGCTTCCCCAAGGGTAAGGTGCTGTCTGGATGGGGGACAGGGCAGAGAGGCTTATCTCAACTAATTCCCCCAAATGGTGCTGGGAATCATGGGTTTTCTTCATGGCCTCCCCCCTTCCCATCTCCTTCCCACCTTGTTATGCATCAATTTCTAACTTCTCTGGTTTCTCCTCACAACGTCAAGGTCAAAACCTCACCGTTTGTTTGGGGACTCGCCTTCCCAACCCCATCCCCCTCCATCTTTCTGTCCCTTCATTTCCCACCAGTGTCGAGGTTTCTCTCCACAAGCTCTAGCTAATCTAACAAGCCAGTTTCTGCTCGGTTGTAATGATCTGAGCAGAGAGTAACCCACCTTCATAGTTACTTAGGAAACACTCTTGGCATTAAGGTACCAAAGATGTGGAGAGAGAATGAGAAGCATTGGACTTGCCCTACACACTGGAATTGGGGTGTTCTCTGGGATGTCCTGGGTGTCCCTCAAATCCTGTCAGGGAAAGAGGGAATCTGCTCTACCTTTCCAGTCATATGACGGTAGAAACACCACTTTCCAAGGGCCAAATTCCCATCCATATTCCATCATGGCAAGGTCAAGTCTTCTTTCTTGGGGCACATCATTCTCATCACTTCTTCAATGAGGAGAGTTGGGCCAGATGATTGCTTCTAGCTCTGATATCTTGTCGTTTTACTTTAAAACCTTTTTTTCCTCAGAAAGCATAGAAAAGACCATTTAGCACCCTGGAGGCAGAATATAGTGTGATGATTAACCACTTAGGTTCAATCCTATCTCTTCCCTTCCTTGCTGTGCATCTTGGGCAGGTTCTTCAACCTCTCTGAGTCTCAGACTCCTCATCTATAAAATGCAGCTAAGAATGACAACCACCTCATGAAACTGCTTAGAGCAGAAAGTGAGAAAAAAAACTTATCCTGGCATCTGGAACAAATCTCTGTGCACTTGGATAGAGCAGTCGGTAAGGATATATATCTTAGAGTCGAACTCACTTTAAGAGAGTATTTTACCCCCGCGTAAGCATCCTCACAAGCTCCTTAGGTTCCTAAGCACCACTGTGCACGTGTGAGCGGGAATTAGCATCTCCATCCTATGAGGCAGACAACCAAGGCTCAGGGTCAAATGCTGGCAGTTGTGCAGCCAGAGCTTAGGCACTCACTCATTGTTTATTTAAAACATTTCAGGGCCCACTCACTGTTGTATATGGTGCCAAGTGTAGGGGTAAAAAATGAGTAAGTCCAGGTTAGAAGGGGAGAGGGGCAGGTAACAGATTCCCATGGCAGTTACAAAGGTAAGCCGGTTACCATGCAAAGAGCCACCTGTCCCGTGCATGAATCCTGGCTCCAGAACAAGGTCGGGTGTAACTTGGGCAAGTTACTGACAGCTCACTGCCTCAGTTTTCTTGCCTTTAAGATGGCAGACATGATGTTTACTTGGAGCTCCACACTGAAAGAGTGTTGTGAGACAACTTTGGATGGGGATAGGCAAAAAGAAAAGAGAGAATCACCAGCCATCATCTTGGTGAATTCACCATGGTGCAGGTCAGAATCTTTAGCGTGGAAGTCCAGTCTCTGACTTGTCTCAGCAGCATGAGATCCAGTTCTTCGGGGTGTCCTGTAATTGGCCAAATCTCTGGAGATGGATGGTAATATCCACAGAAACTCATCTTTCATGCTGAGAAATAAAATGACATGCATCTAAAAATATTCGTGTCACCCTGAGCAGTGTGCAGAGTCCCCCACCAGCAGGCCAGCATCAGAAGCTAAAAATGAGTTACCGGAACTGAGTGCTCAATGGCCTCAGATCTACTTATGAAGACATTCTCTCTCCAGTGGTATCTGAGAGAGGGCGCACTCCCGGAACGACTGGATTCAGACTGCAGACTGTCTGCACTGTTCCTGAGGATGTTTTTCCTGTGTTCTGGGTTGGATTGTCCCACTTCTGACCCCCACTGCTTTTTGATTAGTGTGTCAGCTCCATCGTTATGATCTCAGCCACTGAGTATTTTACTGAGCAAGAACAGAGGCTGTCTTCTAAACAGTGCAAATGAGAGCTGGTGCCTCTTCCACGTGACACGAGTGTTTCTGAAAACTGTAATGGTGTCGTCAGATGATAGCTTTTCCCCAGCAGCACCCAAAGCAGAGGAAACACAGAACCAAAGTCACCAAAGTGGCCAAGCAGGGGCCAAAGCTCTCATAGGTGGGGAGAGTTTTCAAACTTGAAGCCAAGACTTTGTGGTGGGCCAGGGGAGGTGATACATTAGTACTTATTTGAATAATTATTTGACATATTTTTGAACTTTTTCAAATCCTAAAATATGGAGGGTTAATAATGCATTTCCACCACCTCCTCCATGTATAAAACCTGGTCTGTTCGAGACATTATAATATCTATTTTAAGACATCAATTAAAATATTAGCTCTATTTTATTTCCCACATTGAATGAAAAGGTCACGTCATTTAGACTTGGACCTCAGCAAACAGCACCCTATGATTATAAGTCTATAAAAAAAATAACCTTCCCTTCTTCTCCACGATATGTTCTTTGGACACCTTAAGTTCTTTGCTGGATCGGTGACATTTGAGAAGAGAGACCTCAGGGTACCTCCTGCCCTCTCTTTAAGCAGAGCATTGCATAAGTCCTTTAGCAGTATCTGAACTAAAGCTCTGTTGAAACAATTGCTGAGTAGTTTTAATTTGTGGAAAGGAAATGTTATTTGGAAAAATAAAGTTCTCAGTGCTCTGCAATATTTTTACACGGTGGTAGGGCTCAGAGTGCTGGGGAAAGCACTTTGAGCTCAGAAACCCAGCCCTGTTATTAGTAATTCATTTGCTTTAGTACGGACAGGAGCTAATGCGTTCCTTGGCTCTCCGGGCCAGGTGGGCAGCTCTGCCAGCGATGGTTTGGAAGCACTTCTGAGCTAAGTGTCATGTGGCCTCTCCGGGTGGCAAGAAGGGAACCCTCTTGCTGGAGCTGCGAGGGCAGCTGGGACGGTGCTGCTTCTGTCTGGTTAAAGCGCATTTCCAGATTTAGCTGACAATAATGAATTCTGCAGCCTGGATGCTCTGAATGCCTATGGGAAAGCTTGAAGATGTCCAGTGAACACTTGTTGGTGCAACAGTGCGTTTTCATTCTCAAAGTAAGGCTCTTTTGAGCTCAGTTCTCACATTATCTAATAGTGGGTCACAGGTACCAATCTAGAGTAGGTTCCTGTGCATTCTCTCCATATTCTGTGCCAGACTATAAAAAGAAACACTCTAAAGTAGGAGATGCTGACGTGTAGTTAATGCCCATGTAAACTCACCACATTATCTGACAACCATCAGCATTTATTCAATGTCTCCTCAATTGTCAGTGGTAGTGGAGAAAAGAGACAAGATAACCCTCCTATCTTGAACACAAAGGTATCCAACAGATACTTTCCATTAATTGATGATTACACAAATCAGTGAATGATCAAAAAAATTCCCTCACTATTTTTTTCAGACGGATCGTGCGAGATGACGTCCTCCCACGGGTGCTGTGCACTGTCTTTAAGTATGTTGCTCAGGCCATTACTGAAAGGAGCTTGTGTTTCTAAGCACAGTGCACACCAATTGATGCTACAAAGAAGTGGCCAGGAAGTGCACCGCGTGGGAAGAGGAACTGAGTTTGAGATTCTTTCTCCAGCATTTGCTACACGAAGTGCTCACGGCCTGATCTGCCGATGCTCAGATAGCCCTATACGCCACAGTATTCCTCAGATCACCTCCTTGACAATACCCGGGGCAGAGCCTTTCAGGAGGTGGTGGGAATGCATAATTACCCCTCATTTCAGGCAGAGATCCCAACCGGTAACATTCACCATTGAGGTATCAGCCCAATGTCAACTCTTCCAGGAGGCCTAACTATATTCCATTCTTGAAGGAAGACAAATGCAAAAGCCGATGTCAAGGGCGGTGCCTGTGGCTCAGAGAGTAGGGTGCCGGCCCCATATACCAAAAGTGTGGGTTCAAACCCGGCCTTGGCTGAACTGCAAAACAGAAAAATAGCCGGGTGTTGTGGCGGGCACCTGTAGTCCCAGCTACTCGGGAGGCTGAGGCAAGAGAATCGCCTGAGCCCAGGAGTTGGAGGTTGCTGTGAGCTGTGTGACGCCACGGCACTCTACCGAGGGCGATAAAGTGAGACTCTGTCTCTACCAAAAAAAAAAAAGCCACTGTCAAGGTTGAAAGTTTTCTTCCACTCTCTGAAGGTTTGGCCTCTGGAAGAAACTTGACAGCAGACAGATTAACAGGAGAAACGGCATATGAATTTATTATCATGCAAATGCACATGACTCACATGAAATGTGAAACTCAAAGATCCAGTTGAAGCTTAAGCCTCCTCTTCATAGGGAAGAAGGAAGTAGGGTGCATAGGCAGTTTTAGAGGATGAATAAATGATTTTTAGAGCCCCAAAACAGGCAATACCCTGGGACAGAGTTCGTCTGGGCTGTGGGTGTGGTGTCCTGTCTTTCTTCACGCAAAGATATCTTATTGATGAGCTATCTGGGTAGGAATTCACAATTGAACATCTTCTAGAAGATGTGGCCTCTAGGCAGACAGGGGAACTCCAGAGAGCCCTCCCCTGCACTCAATATGAAGTCCAAAGCGGCACATTTGGGGGTATCATTTTCTGAGCCCCAACACCTGCAACAAGCGTTAGCTTGGTGTATGTAAGCAACGGGAAGGAGGAATACAAATCTATTAACAGGAACATCATAAAAGACCGGAAGTGAAGGCTGGGTGTGGTGGTTCACACCTACAATCCCAGCACCTTCAGAGGCTGAGGCAGGTTGATCCCTTGAGATCGGGAATTTGAGATTAGCTGAAGCAACATAGTAAGACAGAACCCATCTCTACAAAAAATGAAAAATTAGCCAGGTGCAGTGGCACAAACCTGTAATCCCAGATTACCACTGCAGTCCAGCCCAGGTGATAAAGCAAGACCCTGTCTCAAAAAAAAAAAAAAAAGTAACTCGTGTTAGGAATTCAGTATTTACCCATTTTAGCCTGGGAGCACTGGGGAACCTTATGAAGGTTTTAAAGAGGGGAATACCAGGATTGGTTTATATTTCCAAAGACCTCCCTGGCTGCTGGCTGTGAGTGGGCTGTTGGGATGAGGGCACTGCAGAGAGACAGTAAGGCACAGAGGCAGCGGTCAGGGTATGAGCCATAATGATAGGGATCAGGGGCATGGCAGTGAAGCTGATGAGGAGCAGCCACCTTTAGGGTTCATCTCGGGCCTGGCTAGGCCTGGCTGATAGGCTGGACATAGGATAGAAGGAGGAAAGAGAACTGAAGATGACTGCTGGGTTTGCAGCCTGCCCAGCTGCAGAGATGATGCGATCATTAGCTGAGTAAGGAGTGGTCTGGGCGTGGGTGTGTGGGAGTGGGAGGAGGAGAGAGGATGAAGGGGAGCTGAGGATTGTCTCGGACACGGTAAGCTTGAGATTTCTAACTGTTTTGATTCCCGGAAACAAATTCTGAGACCAGAGTTTGAATGCAATAGTTTAGTTGGGAGACCACCCAAGGAAACACAGGCTGGGGAATAAAGACAGGGCAGAGGAGGCATCAGTGCGTAGATAGCCAGAGCTCAGTGCCACTGGGAAACTCTGGAGAGCAGACAGAGCATGAACTTGAAAGTGTGTCCCCTAAAAGATAAGGATGCCGGGCTGTTTGTCAGTGATTCGCATCAGTGTTCTCAGCACTTCTATCAGCTGGAGGCAGGCGCACAGAGGGCTCTGGCAGGCAGGGTGGTCCTCAGGCAGACAGGCAGGTGCTGGCAACTGGAAGGCAGGCTGCCCAGCACTGGTTTGGCGAGGGCTAAAGGTATACTGGAAGACAAGAAGGGTTCCAGAGTCAAGGTCTAGTTAGGACACCAGATGACACGAGGAGAGGTGCTAGTAGAATCCAAGGAGGCCAAGTGCAGGGTCAATATCATAGTTCATTTGAGAGTCACTAAGAAAAGACAAGCAGCAGGTGGGGTAGTGATGCCCATAGGCGGAGCTTACTTGCACTGCACAGCTTTTGCAGGCTGCAATCAATATTAGTAAAGGGTATCTTTACTTTCAGAATCTCAGTGGATTGATTGACATTGAGTGTATCATCAAAGCATGTCAGTTGGGGGAACTTGCCTAAAGACCTTTTAGGTGACTTTTCAACCTTATTTGAGACGCTACAAAATTTACAAATGCAGAAACTGAAGCACAAGAACTATAAGGGTTTTCCTTAGAAAGTTTGCTAGCTCCCCACACTAAAGAACACTGCCTTAAAAAAGTTCATCTCAGGAACTTTTTCCACTAAGGGGGCATGACTACTTTATTAATATTCATGAAAAGTGATTTTTAAGATAATAAGCATGTCAAAACATCTGAAACCCGAAGGCCACATTTTTCTTCCTATGTTACGCTTTAATGCAGTATCATTTTTTTTTCTGACAGTCCTGCATAAGTTCCCTCAGACAATGGTAATTACTCTATTACTTAATTGAGGTCCTGATTAATTAGGATCTATTGTCAAATGTAATTGTCTATTTATTTTAAACGGGCTCTCTTCTCTTCATTAAAACTATAAATAAATGGAAATATTGGAATTTTCCTTTAAGAACAGTTAAACTTAACTTTTCAATTCTTCTTTTCCCATCCTAACTTTTTGAACTGGTAACTATTTTTGAGGCATGATTTTCTTAACCATAAAAAGGGGAAATTTTGCTATTTAAATATAAATAATCTCTGATTTGGGAGATACTGCTCAAGCAGCTTCATGACACCCTGGGATCACAGCTACTGCCGCTTGGCTCCAATTCAACAAACTGTGTCCTTTCTGAGTGTTTGGCTTAAGTATGTATGATCTTGCCCAAATCGACTCCTTATTTTCAGTTCTCCTAGTCAGGGATTCTTAACCCGATGCCTGCATACCCTAAGAACTTACAGAATGGCTCTAAAAATTCCATGGACCATTGAAATTACAGAAAATTTGATGTGGTTTTGCATCTGGATCTTCCTACAGCCTCTCAAAGGAAGAGTCACCTAAAACCAAACTAAAAAACACTGTGGTTTTTGTTTTTTTAAATCCTCATTTTTAAAAAGGATTTGTACAAATCATTTTTTCTTGTTCATCTTTTTCCCCTGTAAGCCAGCTCTTCAGGGCCTGGGCCAGGCTGCTTTTCTTTATTGAGTCATCCCGAAATATCTTCCACTAACCTTCCTTTTACACTCATGCTCGATAGCTCACATTTAAACTCATGTAATGAGCAAAAGATTACTTTCCTCACTGCCGATTCTGAAGGTAGTTATTTTTTTTCCTAGAATAGAGATTACTAAGATTTGTAACTTGTCCTCATTTCGTAATAAATTGAAACGATGGGCCCTGCTCCCATAGAGATGTTCCAGAGAGTTAATTATGGTGGGAATCAGGAAACGTTGGGGGCAATCAGAATGACAACCAGAGGGTACAGTCCTTTTCACATCATACCTAAGACTGCCACTCCTGCTGTTTGATGTCACATTCATGGACCTGTGGTCAGGTATGTGACAGCTTGGTGTCTGCTCAACAGCTCACATGCCAACTTTATTAGCACAGGCATGCTAATTAGTTATTGGAGTGCCTGCCTCCTTAAAGGGGCAGAGTAATAATCTCCCAGACTTTGTTTTCTAAACTCTTGTCTTGACCCACAAAAGAAAAGTTGGATGTCAACTGTTGTAGGTGTTGCTTTTTCTAGAACATGATCTGCAGATGGGTCTATGGTGGACCAAGAGGAGCCATCCAAGAAGCTTGGCCATTTTGCCAAAGGCAATGAGAAGCCAACAGAAGTTTTAAGTGGAAAAGAGTGATGATCAGATCTGCACTTGGGAAGTGCACACTTCATTTTGGAGAATAAATTAAAGAGGCATAAGATTTGGAAGCAAAGAAATCAGTCAGAGGCTGTATTTCAGGCTGGAAAAGTGGTGCTTTGTAGGTCTGGAGAGAATGGGTCAGATACAAGGGTGTTAGGAGGCAGGGACAGACTGACTCTTTGGAGGGGGAGACAGGAGGAGGTTCAGAAAGGAGTCAAAGAAGACGACTTTGCTTTTGGATTGGGTCAAGGTGGATGGTGGCTTCGGTTATAGAAAAGGGAAACACAGAGAATGAGCAGTTTATTTACAGGTGAAGGAGGAGATATGAAGAATTCAACTTTAGACATGTGAATTTGGAGGTGCTTATAAATCTTCCAAGAAAACATGCGCTACAAAGAGATACAAAGTCTGGAGCTGGGGGAGAGGCCTGGGTCCATCACTATCAGTGTGTAGGTGGTAACTGAAGCTTGTGAGATTACCCAGGGACGGAAGAGGAAGAAGAATAGGGTCCAAGACAGATGCTAAGGAGGACCAATATTTCAGACATGGATGAACAAAGAAGATACTAAAAAGAAGTCACCAGGGCTTTAGGAGGAAAATCAGGCATGAGGACATTAGGCTAAGTGAAGAAGACAGTCTCAAAAGGACAAATACTGTCTGAGTCCACTCAGAGGAGGTGCCTGCAGTGGCCAGGTGCATAGAAATAGAAAGTAGATATCTCAAGAATGGAAGAAAAAGTATCCAATGTACTCAGCCCTAATATGAATCTAATTTATAGCTTTCATATGAAGGCTAAAACCCAATTATAGCACAGTAATACAGGTAAAGGGGAAAGGGGAATGGGAGGGGAGGGGTGGG